>JAVDOI010000491.1:2500-12500 GCA_032191485.1 Leptoclinus maculatus
CCACACACACACACACCAGAGACACACACACACACACACACAACACACACACAGAGACAACACACACACACACAGAGACACACACACACACACACACAGAGACACACACACACTACACACACAACACACACACACACAGAGACACACACACACACACTACACACACACACCATACACACACACACACACACTGAGACACACACACACACACACGCTCAATTGTCTTGTAACAACACTTTGTTCTGAGAATTGAGAGCAAAATGTGTGTGTTTTGCAGAGATGCAGTTCACAGGCCTCTGACAACATCAAAACACCCACTTAAATGGACCTAATAAGGCCACACACACACACACACACACACACACACACACACACCCACACACACACACACACACACAGCACACACACACACACACACACATATTTGTGTGTATATACAAAAGACAGCTGCAGAGGAGTTCCCAACTGCTTCCCACTTACTCAGATTAGACACTTGTCACTTCACACACATTGCTGACGTCATGAATACACACACAACACACACACACCACACAACACATGCACACACACACATACAGAGACACAAACACACACCAGTCAAGCAACTGTCTTGCTCAAACTGTGTTTTTTCAGGACAGGTGTCACTAATCGAATCCACTCTCTCAAAACTGTGTGTGTGTGTGTGTGTGTGTGTGTGATGTGTGTGTGTGTGTGTGTGTGTGTGTGTGTGTGTGTGTGTGTCTTTGTGAGTGTTTTGCAAATCTGTCTGCTTGTATGGATTAACTGGAGGAAGCAGACAGGAAGTGAAGGGCTTCATGATCAGCAGAAGAAGAGTAAAGAGATGAAAAATGAACCAAAAGACACTTCTCCCTTCTCTTCTAATATAACAGCGTTTGCTCTGTTGTACGTACCGTTATTGTACATGATGGTTACCAAACATCTCATCTCCAAATAGAGATCATCTGAACCAACAGACAGTCCGTTTGTGTTATAAATGTAGTTTATTGGGGTTACCCCGCTATAGAAAACAACAAGCTAGCTCACACGTTAGCGAACTCATACGGTATTTACTTCCCTTAACATTATAAGTGATTGTTACTTTGGGTGTTATCGGAGGGTTTATTCAAGCTAATGAAGCTAATGCTAACGTGTCCTGATGATCGTCACTTTCCTTCTCCGAGCTCAGGACCCTAAAGGGTCCGACGGGAGGAGGTGGGCCTGAGCACGGAGCTCTGCAGCTGGACCCTCCTCCATATCAGAGACAAATACTGAAAACAAAGTCAGTGATTTGACTTTTCTTCTGTCAGACAGAAGGTCGCCGATTCATCACAGCTGCTCCGACTCTTGTTGTCTTGTGTTTCTGTCTTCTTGCTGATGAAACAATAGATCAGCTGTTTCTTTTAACGGAGAGACAGAAAGAAAGAGAACAAGAGAGAGAGAGAGAGAGAGAGAGAGAGAGAGGAAGGTAAAGAAAGGTGAAAGTGAAGCAGAGAGGTGGAACAAATGAAGGAATAAATTAACTTGAGAGTGGCTTAGCCGACAGTCAGTGAAAATGACTCTCTGTCTCTCTCTCTCCTCTCTCTCCCTCTGTGTCTCTCTGTCTCTCTCTCCTCTCTCTCTCTCTCTCCCTCTCCCTCTGTGTCTCTGTGTCTCTGTGTCTCTCTCTCTCTCTCTCGTCTCTCTCTCTCTCTCTGTCTCTCTCTCTCCCTCTCTCCCTCTGTGTCTCTCTCTCTCTCTGTCTCTCTCTCTCTCTCGTCCTCTCTCCCTCTCTGTTCTCTGTGTCTCTGTGTCTCTCTCTCTCTCTCTCTGTCTCGTCTCTCTCTCTCTCTCTCTCTCTCGTCTTCTCTCTCTCTCTCTGTCGTCTCTTCTCTCTCTCTCTCTCTCTCTCTCGTCTCTCTCTCTCTCTCTCTCGTCCATCTCTCTCTCTCTCTCTCTCTCTCTCTCTCCTCTCTCTGTCTCTGTCGTCTCTCTCTCTCTCTCTCTCTGTCCTCTCTCTCTCTCTCTCTGTCTCTCTCTCTCTCTCACTCTCTCTCTCTCTCTCTCTCTCTCTCATCTCTCTCTCTCTCTCTCTCTCACATGTGAACATACTTGTTAACACACAGAAGAAGAGCACTGAACGCTACACTACAGCTGTATGAACCCACAATAATCTCAATAAACAGATGTTTCCAATCCTCCGTCAGCTGTAGCTGATGAACAGAACCCTCGTAGTGAATGTGAGGATCATCAGGCTGCCCTCAGTGTTCATAATGATCTGAATACTTCCTCCTGAATAAGACCAGTGACCTTAACGTTTAACTGAATCTAACCACAGATGAAGATTATTGATGATGATATTCTGTATTTCTCTTCCTGCAGGTTTTCCCCGTTCAGTCAGACGATGTTGGCGTCCTGCTCGTACGACTTCTCTGTCCGGTAAGAAGATCTTTTATTGCTTTTCTTCCTCTGTGGTCGTCTTTACCTTTCACATCTCTTTGTTCTTTAAATAAAGTAAAGAGTCTTTAAAGGATACATGTAACTCATCTCAACATTAATGACTTAATGAACGAGGTTTGACAGGTTTAGGTTGAACGTGTTTGCACAGAGTTTAATAGAGAGGGAACTCTCGGAGTTCATTCAGTCACCGGAGAGGAAACCAAGACGGTGTACCTTATGTTTATAATATAATCTTTAATTCCAGTTGTGGATAGTAAATGATCCTTGTGTCTTACTGTTCTGAACATGACTGTATTGTACAATGTTATTAATAATCTAATTAATAAACACTCCTGAACCTGAAGATGTTTACCTTGGCACAAAGGTTACTTTCTCAAAACAACTCTGTGTCTATCTTCCTTATTATCATTTACAGCCTGAGAAAGTTCACGTGAGGACACCAGACTTTGTGAGCACACATATTATAACTAGTCAGTTAGATTTTTGACTCTATCAACCGTCTTGGTATTTAACTGTCACCAGAAGTGACACGAGAGGGTGGAGCTAATTTCAACCGAATGCTGAATCATTTTTAGGTGACCAAAATGTTAAAATGAACTTTGATGAAGTGAAAAGACACTGAGAAAGTTGTAAGATTAAAACACGGACAGCTCCCAGACCGTACAACGCCGCGGTAGAGACCTGTCAATCACTGTGTAGCCCCGCCCCTAAAGCATCCCCTGCTTTATGGTCTGTTTGACTCTAAATGGACCATAATGTACTAAATGAACATCATGCTGTATTGAAGAAGACTTGAAACTAGAGATTGAGACCATAAACTCATGTTTACAATGTTTACTGAGGTAATAAATCAAGAGAGAAGTAGAGTCATTTTCTCATAGACTTCTATACAACCAGAGGAGTCGCCCCCTGGTGGACACTAGAGAGAACGCAGGTTGGCTTCACTTCTCAGATGCAGAGGTTGCATCCTGGATCAAAAAATACACATTTGACTATTTGAAAGCAACTTTATTGTGGCGGTTGAACGGCTGCAGCAGCAGCAGAGGATGTGGTTTCCTGCATGGAGTCGTGTTTCTGCTTACGCTCCTTTTCTTTCAATTACCAGCCTCTGTGGCTGAACGGTGTCACCCTAGAAGTGGTAATGAGGAAGGACACTGAGATAATGTGTGATAAAGTGAACTGGTGTGTGAGATGGAGACGAGATGAGCTGAGTTAATAACATCTGTAATATCAAGCAAGACTGCCTCTGTGTGTCCTGTGAGACTATGCTGCTTCATAATCTCTCTGCAGCCTCTTTACCTGTGTGTCCGTCAGAGGTTCGATGGATCAATACATTTACAGGTGGGGTAGATGAGTGGATAGATGAATGATGAATGAGTGCTGCTCTGTTTTTTCATCTTTGTAAATGTAATATCTTTGAGTCTTTTTGCTCTTTGGGCAAAATAAGCAATTTAAAGACTTCCCCTTTGGCTCTGGTGATGTGATGAGCATCTTTCTCTATTTTATGGACGATCTTGACGGATCAATCAATAATTAAACCAATCGGACCTCGTATGAAGTGGGGTTGGCCTTCGAGAAGTATTTTCCTGATTGGTAATGCTTCTCCTCAACTTAAGCAATCACAAACTCATCTTTCTTTCTTTCTTTCTTTCTTTCTTTCTTTCTTTCTTTCTTTCTTTCTTTCTTTCTTTCTTTCTTTCTGTTTTCAATCATTTTTATTTGATGAATTTCTCCAAATTACTCAACTCACCTTCTGCTGCAGCGGATGGAGGGAAAAGATGGAGGGATGAACGGTGGCGAGTTAAAGGAGGAGCGATGCTGAAATACACGTCAGGTGTTGGATTCTTTAAACGATGGAGAGAGAGAGGGGGGGGGGGGGGAGGGAGAGGGGGAGGCAGTAAAGTCCCGAAGGGAAAGAAGGGAGGCTTAAAGATAAATGTGGTGAGAGCTGGCTCTGTGCCAAACCTTGTGTTTTATTGATCCACGCTTTCATTGGCTCAAATACTCTATGCTGAGTACTGATTTCCTTACACACACACACACACACACACACACACACACACACACACACACACACACACACACACACACACACACACACACACACACACACACACACACACACACACACACACACACCGTGAGTTTGTCTTTGTCAGGTAAGAAAACAGCATCTGCAGTAATAAAGCTCAGAAACAAATCAAACAACAGCCCGGAGGCTGCAAACAAAATAAAATAAGAAAGATTGCTGAGCATAAAACTAACGCTCAGAAATAATTCATGACAATTCAATGTTGTAAGGAAACAGGGCTGTAGTAACAGCCAGTAAGCCTCTTTAAGCTCGTCGTCTGGTTCAGTCTCTGATGAACTCACTGTACCCGACCGACTCGGCATCAGACAGCAGACAGACTCGGCTGCAGACGACAGCTGGTGGAAATAGTGGAGCTTTACAGCTAAAGAGACAAATATTATTGGTGGTGGAGACCAAAAGCGGAGCTAAAACAGAGAGAATATACAACTCAAAGAGATGCTCGTGTCCTCTGTCTGCTGGATGTGTAAACACTTTAAAAGACGAATGAATTCAGTTACATAACTGCCTCGAAGCTCAACGTTAATGTGAAGCAGAAAATATTTTCTGATGAAACAATCTCAGTTTTCAATAATTTTTCATGCATTATACAACAAAAACGCTGTATATCTTTAAATTAATCTTCCACTCTGTCTCCTCCGTTATTAACTCGGCTTCTGTCCTTTCTCTGAGATAATCCTTAATCACTGCTGCAGTGATAACACGCGTCAGTGGGGTTACTCCACCTGATGTTATCCCAACGAAACACTGCGAATGGGACGGAGGCGGAGCTACAAATGAGTGTGTGTGTGTGTGTGTGTGTGTGTGTGAACCCTCTCAGCATCGATCACGACTGACTGCAGGAAGCTCTAATCACCTCGTTAACAGGAGACATCGTTAGCACGAGTCTCTTCTTCTGTTCATCAGCAGCTTCTCTCAACTTTTTAACTTTTGTTTAAATGTGATTATAAAACCGTAGTCTGTATCCTGTTGTAATATTTTGAGCATACACTGTGAATGTTTTAATAATGTTTAACTTAGTAACTCATGGTTAGGAGTTCCTGCCCGTTCCAACATCACAAAAACATCAATAAACGATAAATGATTACAGAAAAAGTCCAAGAAATTAAAACGGAGAATCGATGTTTTCACACGTTGCTTTTTGTACAGATTAAACAAGACGTCGCGATCGAATCAGTGAGCTTCAGAGGAGCCAGTCTACACCAAGCTAAGCTAAGTTATGCTAAGCTAACCGTCTCCTGGCTGTAGCTTCATATTTACTGTAGACATGAGAGCGGTAATCATTCTTCAAGGAAAAGAGCTTTGTGGCTTTGTTTACACTGCGACTGCAGATATTTGATCGTGTTTATTATTTTGATCGTCTAATGGAATGGATCACGAGATGAGATTAGTTAAAAGCAGTTAATATCTGGTCCAAGAGTAAGTAAACGCGTTTGATCCTCAATCGTGTCAAACAACATTTGACAACATAGTTCAGATAGAAGATTCTGCATTAAATTCTGCATTAAATCTCTGAGCTCCGTCACATCCACCTGTTGGTGCATTCAGCTCGTTAAACACACACACACACACACACACACACACCTGCCTTCCTGTGTTCATCACATCCACCTGCACACACAAAGAACAAGACGTGAATGCACATGCAGCACCAGTCATATGCAAACACATCAGAGCTCCTCTAGTACTCAGTGACTCACAGAGTTACGTTAATCATTTTTCATACGTCGTTTCCTCTCCACCCCCCCGAGTTCTGTAACTTACTTTCTGATGAATCGATGTTCCTCAAACCTTGGGATGTTTGGTGTTAAAGGCCAGTTAGAGTCCGATGACGTTGGTGATCTTCTGACTCATACTTTTGTTTTATGACCAAATCACGTGATATTGTGTTTAGTGCTCATTAGACAATGGAACATATTGCATCAGGCTGCTCTCAGTGTTCATAGCTACACCGACTGAAACATATGAAATGTAATGCGTACATATGCACAGTCATATGTTTCATATAACTATGAATGATACCGTAGATATCTAGTGCTGTACTTGATCACGATGTGCTCTCAGAACAGACTCGTGAGCTCACGTTCTCCTGTTTGCTTTAGATTACATGTTCTCTGGGTGTGTTTGTGTGAACATTCATTTCCTGTCTGACTTAAGAGCTTCAGTGACTCGAGGATCGGATCTCTCTTTACTCTTCTCTTTGTGTTCTGTCACTTCTCTTGTGTTCCGCTGTGAGTTAATGATTCTCAGAGTAATAGTGAGACGCACACACAGCTGACGGGTGGATGGTTCCACCGACTACAATAGAAGCTAAATAATGACCTGCTGAGGACAAAGGACAGCGAACGCCTCATGTATGTAAACCGGGACAGTCATCTGGTCTCAAACACACGGACCTCATCTAACCCTCAACAGATCCGGCTCCTCCTTAGTTAATGTAACCACTGATCTTCATGATCCTGATCAAGTTCTCCTGGCCCTGATCCCAATCCGAGTCCTTTGATGTTGAGTATCTGTCAGTACTGATCTGATATTAATGTTTACACAGCAAGCAGAAAACATGAAATATGCATCCGGCTCATTGAAGCCTTCGATATCTGACACCTTATTCTACACAAGCTACAAATACTGAAGGTCCTTGTTCAGAACCATGAAGCAGATCAGTTTAGATTATTGAAATGAAATGAAAGTCTCACTCGTCATGTGATCAGCTGAGGGAAGGAGACGTCTCCTCACGACGTCTCCTCACGACGTCTCCTCGTCATGTGATCAGCTGAGGGAAGATGTATCACTAGATGTGTTGGTTTGTATGGAACTACAGATCGGAGGCTCTTCTGTCACAAAAACACGTTCTCATTCCCAACTCGTCAAAGACGCTTGGTGAGGACACGTTGGCGTTTAGCCAACAAAAGTACTTGAGTTAAAATAAGCACGTAATTCCTATGTTATCCCCGTAAGCATGAACGAGGAAGTCTAAAGACGGCAAAAGCCCGCACAGGGTCGGTGGACGAGTCCAACGAACGTAAACTGTCTTCTGTTCGTTCCTCGTGTACCGAGAAGTCAACGTTGATTTGTTCGTCATGTAACTTCCGTACTTCAGTAACTTCCATAGTTATTTGAACCCAAACAACGGTTCACTACCAGGGTAGTAAATGAAAGAACCTGAAGGAGGTCTAAGGATCGAAATGTTTCTCAATGAAGTTCATTGCAGTGAAGAAACCTTCTCTTCTCTTGCCCTGGGTGGTAAATGTAAAGAAATGCTTCTTCTTCTCTAATTCTTCTTCTGCTGCTGCTTTGTTTCACAATATTGAGATCCAAACAGCCGACTCATCACAGTCTGTAGTAAATCATTGTTTTATGAGGCCAATCGAGGCGATAGTGGCTCTGAGCTGCGTGGTTATTGCTCCTGATCGTAATGCACTGGATGGAGCGCTGTGACAGAAATGCATTCGTTCCACTAAAGATTCTTCATTGCAGCTGCACTTCATTACGCTGCTGACGTACTGCTCCGCACTACGGGTGATGAATGTGTTAGTCTTTCACTTCCTGCATGAACGAGTGAGCACATTCACTGTGGATGCATTGTACAGATATTTAGGATCACGTAGAATAGAGAAATAACGTTAAACACGTTTTCATGGTCTTTGTTCTCTTTCTTCAAACTTAAATCACGTTTTACATGATAGTCACAAACACTCTGTGAGGCTTTAATGCACATCACACTCCAAAGAAAACTCAATTATTGGAAGTGCTCTTTTACCCAGGAGGCCGTTATTCATGCCCCGTGTGAAGACGTCTACGTTGATTTATTCCTCACGTTTCTTCCGTACTTCAGTAACGCCACTTCAGCTCTTATTTTAACCCAAACGACCTGTTCTGAAACCTGCCCCGTCTTGAAGTGTGGCCATGTGGAAGAAGTAGAAACTTTAAACGGGATAGATAGCATGTTATTGTTCATTTGAAGGATGCTGATCTGAATTGCCTTGATGCTGAAGTGTGCTTTGTAAAATTGCCTTTCCTTAATCAACCACCCGACGTTATGCATTAAAGTAGCTCAGTGTCAGGAAGACAGGAAGGACAGAGACAGACTGAGTGTCTTTGAGAGGAAGAGGAGGAAGGTGACGGAAATGAAGAAAGACGTTTTTAACTGCATTTAAGTCTCATCTTGATTCGTCAAAGATATTATATATGGTTATGGTATGTCGACGCCGTCTCGTCTTCGTCTCTTCTTCGTCTCTTCCTCGTCTCTTCCTCGTCTTCGTCTCGTCTTCGTCTCTTCTTCGTCTCGTCTTCGTCTCTTCCTCGTCTCGTCTTCGTCTCTTCCTCGTCTCGTCTTCGTCCTGGAATAAAAGATTGTTGAGGAACATGTGGAACATGTCTCCTCACGGGTTAGGGTTAGGGTTAGGGTCTCCTCACGACGTCTCCTCCCGACGTCTCCTCCCGACGTCTCCTCACGACGTCTCCTCCCGACGTCTCCTCCCGACGTCTCCTCCCGACGTCTCCTCCCGACGTCTCCTCCCGACGTCTCCTCACGACGTCTCCTCCCGACGTCTCCTCCCGACGTCTCCTCACGACGTCTCCTCACGACGTCTCCTCACGACGTCTCCTCACGACGTCTCCTCCCGACGTCTCCTCCCGACGTCTCCTCCCGACGTCTCCTCCCGACGTCTCCTCACGACGTCTCCTCCCGACGTCTCCTCCCGACGTCTCCTCCCGACGTCTCCTCCCGACGTCTCCTCACGACGTCTCCTCACGACGTCTCCTCCCGACGTCTCCTCACGACGTCTCCTCCCGACGTCTCCTCACGACGTCTCCTCACGACGTCTCCTCACGACGTCTCCTCCCGACGTCTCCTCACGACGTCTCCTCACGACGTCTCCTCACGACGTCTCCTCACGACGTCTCCTCCCGACGTCTCCTCACGACGTCTCCTCACGACGTCTCCTCCCGACGTCTCCTCCCGACGTCTCCTCCCGACGTCTCCTCCCGACGTCTCCTCCCGACGTCTCCTCCCGACGTCTCCTCACGACGTCTCCTCCCGACGTCTCCTCCCGACGTCTCCTCACGACGTCTCCTCACGACGTCTCCTCACGACGTCTCCTCACGACGTCTCCTCCCGACGTCTCCTCCCGACGTCTCCTCACGACGTCTCCTCCCGACGTCTCCTCCCGACGTCTCCTCACGACGTCTCCTCCCGACGTCTCCTCCCGACGTCTCCTCCCGACGTCTCCTCCCGACGTCTCCTCCCGACGTCTCCTCACGACGTCTCCTCACGACGTCTCCTCCCGACGTCTCCTCACGACGTCTCCTCCCGACGTCTCCTCACGACGTCTCCTCACGACGTCTCCTCACGACGTCTCCTCCCGACGTCTCCTCACGACGTCTCCTCACGACGTCTCCTCACGACGTCTCCTCACGACGTCTCCTCCCGACGTCTCCTCACGACGTCTCCTCACGACGTCTCCTCCCGACGTC
>JAVDOI010000491.1:15000-28695 GCA_032191485.1 Leptoclinus maculatus
GTGTGAGTGTGTGTGTGTGTGTTGCAGCTCCACTATTAATATGGGCCTAATGGAGCCCAATGGGAGCTGCAGTGTTCCCTCTGAAAATGATTTAATTACATTTGCAAAGTGGATGAGTCTGGAGGGAGTGTTTGCTGCGTCAGGGTTTTTGGCACACACCCACCCACACACCCACACACACACCCACACACACACACACACACACACACACACACACACACACACACACACACCCCCCCCCTGTCAAGACCAGGAAGAGACGTGGTCTTTCAATTAGTCTGATTGGCCGAATGCGGCCTGACGTCTGGAGCAGTGTTTTATTGGCTCTCTGTTTCTTTCTCTCCTTTCTCTCGTCCTTCTTTCTCTTTATTTTTGTCTAAATCTCACTCTCTAGATTGCTTTCTTTTCTTTCTTTTTTACCTCCATTCCTCTTTATATCTGTTACACTCTTACTCACCTTGCTCCCTTCCTGTCTGTATTAATCTCACTCATGCGTAGCTGTATGATAGGATTTGTCATCGTGTACAGTGAAGTGTTTGATTTCAGACTTCACACACATCTGGTTTCTTGGTCTTATTATTTATATGTTTGTATTCATATAACAATAACACTAAACCTCTAAGTGAGAGGGTGCACTGTTCATTGCTCCAACATATGAGAAGTATTGGACATAATGATTTCATGTTTTAGCTAAACATCTTCATAGTTTCATAGCCTTGAAATAAGGCTCATGGCTCGTCCTCTTATAAGCATGAATGTGCTCTGGTCCTTTTATTATGAAATATGTTTTATGTAAATGTGCTTGAAGAATGGCAGTTTTGTCTTAAGAATATCGTCCCCAAAAATATTCCACAATGAGAATCTGTCCATCCTCTGGGGAGCAGAGGTCACGAAATGTTTGTCTCATCATGAAGTTAAGTTAAAGTTAAAGAATCTAAAAACAAGGATTCATCTTTGGAATAGTCCATGACATTATATCAGAGGGTTAGGGTTCACCAAAATCAATAAACTTAATCCTCTGAGGACCAAGAATATAAGAAGCCAGTTTAATATAAATCCAGCCACCAGCACCGATGCTTCAAACAAAAAGCCCAAAAGTTACCAGAACCTTGAGTATGAAGTATACAGAGAGATATCTTCCTCAAGACACAATGTTGATATAATGTAAATTCACAGTTGTTCGCTTTAGTTCATGATTGTTTTAGTCCGTTTTTGTTTGGTCTGTTTGAATGTGAAATTATCTGAGAAAACATTTTCCGCTGAAAGAGTCATTTTACATTTCTCTTTGATGTTATGAGGATCTGTATCTATATGTATCTGTGTTTGTGTTTGTGCAGGTTCTGGGACTACAGTAGGAGTCAGCCTCTTGTGGAGACCGTGGAACATCATTCAGAGTTTGTGTGTGGACTTGACTTTAACCTGCATATCCCCAACCAGGTAACACACACACACACACACATTGTAAAGACGTGGCTCTCTTAGCTTTAACCTGTGAGTTGTGTTGTTGGAGCTCCTGGTTTGGTTTCCAGCAGCAAACTGGTTTCAGGTCTAAACCTCATGGGCCGGTTTAAAACCGTCTGTAGATGGTTGTCTTTGGGGAGATGTTTGTTGTACTGGACTGTTGTGGTGAAGAGGCAGCTGAGAACAAATGTGCAAACATGTTTTCTAGCATAACGCGACCTTAAAGGAAAGATTCTTGATCTTGTTCTTGACCTGGATAAGCAATGGACAATGTATGGATGTATGGTTTAGAAGGACATTTTGAAAATCCACCAATTCTTTTCTTTTTTTTTCATCTGCAATGAGCATTACCAGCATAACCAATGAAGTTATCTGATTGTGTCTGATTTGGGTCATTTATATTTTCCCAAAATGTTTTCCAGATTTCCTCTTCCTCCCTTTACTCCCCCATTCGTCTTCCTGTGGAGTGTGTGGGTAACCACCGCATCAGTGTGTCCACATCCTGGTTTTCTATCCGTGTGCGTGTGTTTGCTGTAGTTCTTGAAATGGGGCCATCCATCAATGTGTCGGCACACGAGCAGGCCGGGGTTAACCCACGGTAACGGGGAGCTGTGTGTTCCAATGTGTCGGGGGAAGAGGCACTGAATTGAAAAGGCCACTCGTGTCTAATTCAGTTTTCCAGGCTAATTTGGAGAGAAGGTGAAAGAAAATGTGGTGAAAATGACAACAAGCCGAAATCAGCTTGAATATACTGGATCAGTGCGTGGGAACTGGTGACAACAGTCATAATGGGAAGGACGTTGTGATTTGAGAAATGAGTGTTGAAATTAGCTGCAGTTGTTTGCAGACTTTTGTACTTAAAGTGGTTGAAGGAACACTTCTCTTAAAATACCTCTAGGCTTTTTAGTGTTGTTGTAGTTTCATCTGACCTCATCCCCTAAGAGCAGCTTTGCATGTTTTAGCCCATTAACTACAAATGGTGCATACACCACTGCTCACCATTTCCCAGAGCGTACCATTAGTTTTGAGATTAATTTCTTAGCTTCAGGGTAGCTGTCGGATTCGGTTCATTTCGGTAACACTTTGGAAATCGACTTGTAGAGCCAGGTTTGAAAACTCTCCCATGAGACCCCAACACCCAAGATGCGTGTTGACTGACAAACCAAAACCTTTTTAATGGAAGAAACAACCAAATTCAAATGATCCTTTAATCCTTTTATCCGTGATTGCTAATTTAGATCAGGAGGTCAAAATTAAAAAACATTTAGATTCAACATGTTAATGTTAAATGTTAATATCCAGAACAAATTAAATGAAAATGCCATTTGAAATCCTTCATCAAAGTCCAAAGTTTTGGTCAACAAGACATTTTGTCTTGATGGTGGAGCGGAAAAAGTTTCAGCTCGCAGCAATGATAGGAAATCAGCTTCTGGGCTCAACCGTCAGATTTGATGGCATATGCTACACAACTTGTTTATTTGTTCTTCTGTTGAACTGATCACCACTCATAAACATGTGGAATCTGTGAAGAGCGGACATCACGCTACTTTAAATGGTTACAAGCCAAATCGTTGTGGAATCACTGTTCTAGTCGAGGAGCTAAAACTTGTAAAATCACTGACATGATCCTTTGAATTTTAGTTTGTGCAGCATTGGAATACTTCATCTGAACTGTCCGTGGTGCTGAAGCTGCTGTTCTAGACTCCCTCTGAGCCATTGAGCTCTATTAAAACACATCAATGAGCCTCACTGTTCACACGCTGTAGTTTATTCTAGCGCACCAAATGTGGAATAATCAGCTGCTGAAAATAGCCCCCAACAAATTAAACAGTTTGTGTTTATAAAGAGTTACGTCTTCAGTGGGAACCAATGGGCTGAGAGTCACAGACAGGAAGTCAAAAGTATTGAGAGACGGACACGTTGTTGGTTTTGGTCTTTTCATGAATAGAACCAGACTTGTTTTTGTTTTGCTGCAGAGTTGCCATCACATGAACCTTTCTGCCTCCACTCTGCACTTCCACAACACAGCTTCATTTCTTCAACATGCACCTTTTATCAAGAGTTTTCACACAGAATTAATGATAGCTCGCTGGAAAATCAGAGTCAGGACTTTTTCCAGAGCACAGATAATGACGAGGTGGAAGTGCGTACGTGATAACGCCTCACAAGCCGGGGGTTGAACCAACAACGTCACGGTAAACAGACAGTTTCCCACAGCAACCAATCAGAGGGATCAAGCCATCCCGACGAGTTCCCCTTTTCAATCTGACGGGCTGCGCGTATATGTTTATGTCTATAAGAGAGATTCAGTAATGAGCTGTATTGTCCTCGTTGTCAATGTTTGACAATATGTGTGTGTGTGTGTTGGGGGGGTAGAGGCAACAACAGTAATGAGATGTATTGTTAGTTATGCTGTTATCAGACATGTCATTAGAGAGAAACAGCCTGTAAAATAACACACACAGTGTTGAGAACACTTATATTGACCTCACACACCACAGCTGTGTGCCTCGGCTCACCCTCTCCATCTCTGTTTTTCTCGGCTTGACAAACACAGGACTGTCACCCAGGAGACCGCTGTTCATGCCCCGTGTGAAACCCAAAGTAAACGTTGACTTTACGCTTGTTACGTAATGTTGTTATGCTTCTCACATAATGTTACGTAAGAACATTGTGAAGAGCAGTTATTTTTTACACTAGTTACAACGTTACGCTGTTTCGTTACGCTGTTTCGTTACGCTGTTTCGTTACGCTGTTTCGTTACGCTGTTTCGTTACGCTGTTTCGTTACGCTGTTTCGTTACGCTGTTTCGTTACGCTGCTTTTCTCTTTTTTTTACCACCATAACTAAATAGTTTTGTTGCCTAAACTTAACCAATCGTTTCACGATAACCATGAGGCATTTCGGCAAGCGTGATACGAGGCTGATATGAAATGTATTCTTACGATATGTATTTTTGATTTAGAAACGCAGACATTCAACATATCGTGGTTGCCAACATTTCTTTGCATAGAATAATAACAAATTTAAATTAAAAAAACAATTAAGTCACAAACTAGTGCAAACAAACCCACTAAAGCAAAATAAATAAGCATTGGCTTTGCAGATGTTTTTATTCATGACATAGGTTATTTTATTTCAAATGGTTGCGCTCTTGTACAGCAGGACGATGCTGGTAAAACACAAGCAAGAAAAGAGTGAGAAATGAAAGACAAAATGAAAAAGGAGCTTGCCCCACACCAAAGAAAGTGTGTGTGTGTGTGTGAGACATTGACAGCTGTGATCTACTGTTCCTTCCACATCATTGTGATTAGCTGAGTCAGCTCTTTTTTCCCCATGTGGGTGGTTACATGTGCAAGTGTGTCGATGTGCATTTGTGTCTTTTCATCCTCATGAAGACAAATCTTGACAGTGAAATCTTCTGTGCAGGAGAACATATCTTCTTACCTAAACCAAGAATATTTAAAAACAATTTTTCTCAGACGTCAGACATTTGTCAAGTTAAATGGACCAAAAACAGGGTCGTCATCTCCTCTCCTTTGATGTTAGGACAAAACAGCTTCACAAGGACAGAACGATGAAGACAATTCTGAGGCAACCTTAGTGATGAACAATCTAATGTGAAACTGAGTTTAAAGTGACAGTGTTTTACTTTTGTATGGCTTTGTCAAACCTAACGCCGACATTGACATCAAGAACCATTCAACAGTGAGTTACTCAACAGAATGCGTCAAACATGGTGTCTTTGATCAGTAGCTGTTGAATAAGCTGCTGCTAGTATTATACAATAATATATACAGAGTAATCATTTTGTTTTTGTAACAACCACAGTTTCATTAAAATATACCAAAGTATCATCAGCGTATGGGTTTATACCCGGTGGCGTTGGGTGACCTTTCCACTTATAGGTAGCTCTGTATATTTGAGCTGTTTTTATATTTCTCATTAAAAACTCAACAACGCTACATTATCCGTCCCACTCTGAGATATCAAACTCCTTTTCTATGTTCTCACCACCTCTGTGTCCTGACTTTCATCAGATTCTACTGTTTTCTGGTGTGTTCTTGTCTTTCGGTTTCGGTTTCTTCCTCTGGTATCAGCTTGCTAACTTGCTCTTATCACCTCTCTCTTCTTCTCATCACTTCTTCCTGTCGATCACTTACTCTTTTCTTTCCTCTCTATCTCTCACACACTCCCTCACTGGTGTGGTCTCCGGTCTTATCCAGGCGTAACACACAAGTGTGTCTGATGGATCACCTTCCTCACGGCACTGCAGGCCAAACCACACACACACACACACACACACACACACACACAAATCAGACATACAAGACCTTTGTCTGTGTGTGTGTGTGTGTGTGTGTGTGTCTGTGTGTGTGTGTGTGTGTGTGTGATACGATGAGGTGATAGATCATACAGTAATGCAGGACGACAACCATTCACCAGTCTGTAGGTTGGTTATTTTATGGAAAAGAATAGTATAACTGCACCAGTTACATAGCAGGTGATACATGATGGTATCTGTGGTACAGTACTACTGCAATGGCTGTATACAGTAGTAGTAGTTGTGGTACTAATACAGTAGCATAAACACCCTTCTACATCGAGTGTGATTTAAAGTTTGGTGTTATTCTATGTATTTTTTGTATTTCTCACACAAAAATAAGATTTTTCTTCTTTGACCATTTGTTGCATTTCTCTCTTTCTTTGTAAATTGAAAATCTTTAAGTTTTGGACTTTTTGCTCAGACAACACAAGAGTTTTTAAGTTGTCACCTTGGACTTCTGTGTTTTAAAGGGTTAGTTTGGATTCATCAAAGTCACACAATAACAGAAACACCGTAACAGATGGAGGCATCAGTAGAGCAGCAGCTCCTGTGTCCTGAGAGGTAGAATCAGTGTTTCAGTGAATGGAGTCTGGTGTCTCTGTAGAGATCAGAGACACAGCTTCAGTGTCTGACAGCGAGGTGAAGAGGTGAAGACATTCTAAATATAGCGTTCATTAGACTGATTCTTTTAAGAGTCTAAAATACGTCCACAGCAGAACATTACTTTGTTATATATGTGCGTACAAGGAATTTGACTCCTGTTTTCAACGTACATACATAGAATATACAAATAAACAAGAAAAATATGAAACATAAAAACAAGGACATTAAAGACGACAAAGTAGAACAGAGGTAAGCTTAAACATTTAACTACTATGTACAATATAAATATATATCTAAAAGTATATATATATGAAGATAAAGAGAGCATATTTACTCCTGACACTGACTTTGGAGAAGAACCTCATACAACTCTAAACATCTGAACATCACTACTGTCCCTTTAAACTGCATCTGTTTAGGTTGTTATGCTAACGAGCTGTCACTCAAAGCACCGTTACCATGACAATTCAACAGCGATAACGACTCTGACTGTTCATAACGACCACAGGCTTATTAGTGTTTTAATTATTGTTTCTTCGTTCGTCTTTTCCTCGTTATTTGAAGTAAAAACATTGAAGAAGAAGTTGAATATTAGCCAGACTTTGAACTGTCTTGCTTTTATATTCCCCTTGGTCTTGTGCTCTATAGCGCTCCTCCTCGTCCTCCTCCTCCTCCTCCCCTCATCAGCCATCTCCTCATTTCTCTCTCTCTCTCTTTCTCTTTCTTTGTGCTTTGCTGCAGTCTTGGCCGGCGTGTGTGCCTTTCCATTACGGCTAGGCTGTTAAAGTTAATTAAAGAAGGGCATTCCTCTCCTCAACGGCTGACTCACCGAGCGACTGCTTTGCTTACTCATGCCCCCCGAAAAGGCCGCTAAGGCTTGTTGACTCACTCATTCAAAGATCTCCATCAGCAGCACGAATGACGAGCAGGATGGAAAGCTGGTGGTTTGAGATGGAGGGTGATACTGTGATGATGATGTACAGACCAAACATGATGTAGAGCTATAGAGCCAACAACTCCATGAACCAGATTAGATTCATGTTAAAATCACTCGCTACATATTGCAGACTTGTTGTACAGTTTACAGCTGAAAGCCCAGATCCAAAGAGGACAAAGGAGTTCTTGAAGCGGTCGAGCTGCACTGAAGCATCCCACACTCCAGGCTGTCTTTGATGAAACTATCATCAGACAGGCCCAGAAGATTATTTCAGACCCATGTCCTCCACCCTGAATACTTCTTCCCTCAGGCAGACGCTTCAGTGCAGCTCGACCGCTTTAAGAACTCCTTTGTCCTCTTGTCCATCAAAGCCCTAAATGACAAGCTAGCCAGAGCCTAACCCCTGTAACGCAGATTAACTGTACACGTGTACTATGATGATTCTATGTCGATGAGGCTGCTCTACTCTTACTCTACATATTATGTTCATTATGTTGGGGAGGAGGAGGAGGAGGAGGTTTGATGTTTGATGCGTTCACCACCCACATGAATGAGCACAGCTTCTTCTGCTCTCGCTGCTGCTGCAGTTTGACCTTTTCATACTTCTGCAGCTTGCCGCTATGTGACTCTGGTCAAATACAGACTGAACTGTGACGCCCTACACGTGTCCGTTGTGACGCCCTACACGTGTCCGTTGCGACGCCCTACACGTGTCCGTTGCGACTCCCTACACGTGTCCGTTGCGACGCCCTACACGTGTCCGTTGCGACGCCCTACACGTGTCCGTTGCGACGCCCTACACGTGTCCGTTGCGACGCCCTACACGTGTCCGTTGCGACGCCCTACACGTGTCCGTTGCGACGCCCTACACGTGTCCGTTGCGACGCCCTACACGTGTCCGTTGCGACGCCCTACACGTGTCCGTTGCGACTCCCTACACGTGTCCGTTGCGACGCCCTACACGTGTCCGTTGCGACGCCCTACACGTGTCCGTTGCGACGCCCTACACGTGTCCGTTGCGACTCCCTACACGTGTCCGTTGCGACGCCCTACACGTGTCCGTTGCGACGCCCTACACGTGTCCGTTGCGACGCCCTACACGTGTCCGTTGCGACGCCCTACACGTGTCCGTTGCGACGCCCTACACGTGTCCGTTGCGACGCCCTACACGTGTCCGTTGCGACGCCCTACACGTGTCCGTTGCGACGCCCTACACGTGTCCGTTGCGACGCCCTACACGTGTCCGTTGCGACGCCCTACACGTGTCCGTTGCGACGCCCTACAAGTGTCCGTTGCGACGCCCTACACGTGTCCGTTGCGACGCCCTACACGTGTCCGTTGCGACGCGCTACACGTGTCCGTTGCGACGCCCTACACGTGTCCGTTGCGACGCCCTACACGTGTCCGTTGCGACGCCCTACACGTGTCCGTTGTGGTGTCGGGGACGGGTCAGTTTGCTCACTATTTACGTGCATAGTGTCCTTTCAAAATAAAGTAAAAGGTTTGTGTTTAAATATGCATGTTTGTGAGACTATTGAAAGGGTTTGGAGGCCTTTTACATTAAGGTGTCTGATATACTACGAGTTGATCTGGACTACACATGATCACCGGGCTGATGTTAATGTCTGTGGATCGCTTTAAGGTAGCTCTTGAACCCATGTGATTATGTGCACTTTCTAGGATAATGTTGCTCCTGCTTGAATTGTATTTTGTATTTATTATTATTTTGATATTAATACATACATATGTATTTGCTTCTGTGTTATGTATACTTTTGATGTAAGGTAGAGGTTTGTCTTGTATACTGTTGTACGTGATGATGTTTGGGGGAAGTCAAAGAGCCAGCAGATTGTTCTATTCATGGTGCTTTTGTTGGTAGCTGCATAGATTCTACTTCCACACTTTGAAATCCCCTTTTTAGCGGCAAAGAGCGTCCAGACTGAGACGATCTGTAGAATCTTATTATTTATCACATTTCAAACCTTCTCCACATGTGGTTTGGATCCACATTTCAGGTTGTTTTTTTTCATCCAAACTTTCTAAATATCTATCTGGATACAATCTGGATTAGCCAAGAGTCTGAATAACGCACTCGTCTTGTATTGAAGCAGAACAACCAGCTAAAAAATCGGTTCATGAAAAGCAAAAACCTGTTTATTAGAAACCTTTCCATATTTGATTCATGGAAAACATAATCCTGGCAGCGTAGCATTTCTTTTCTTTTGATTTTTGACCACCAGTCACATGCAAACATTCAGACAAACAGCTGGTAGACAGATGTTTCTTTTTTTATCTTTCAAAGACATTTCATCAACATTATTTAACTGTTGTGACACAGCTCCTAGCGGTGGGTTAGTCCTTCTATAATTCACACACAAATATGACAGGTGAAATAAACCTTGACAGATTCTTAACAGGCCCCGTCTGTCACAGTGATGGATTGTAATTCATTTTGGCACAAACCCTGCTGACATGTTAATACATTTCCTCTGCATGAGCTTGTTTCTGATTGGCTGTGCTGCCTGCCAGCTTTTAGGACCTGAACACCCAAAATGCAACCTGGTAGGTAGGAAATAACTGCAGCAGAATGAACATTTATAGTCCCACACAAACGAAGCTTCCCCTTCGTTGTTTAACCAAACACAAAGCCAGTTCCAACACCTCTGACGATAATAGATAACATTTGTAGTTATATGAATAATAAAGTGGCTTCATATTCGTCATGTTAAAAGTGAAGTGGAACCAGCGTTTTACTTTGAAAAGCCTCATCAACCGCTGTGTGTTCTGCAGCCAGGACAGTGACAGAGAGGTAGTGTGTCATTCAGATGATAGCCACGTCCTCACAGAGGCATTTTATTCAGATGATAGCCACGTCCTCACAGAGGCATTTTATTCAGATGATAGCCACGTCCTCACAGAGGCATTTTATTCAGATGATAGCCACGTCCTCACAGAGGCATGTCATTCAGATGATAGCCACGTCCTCACAGAGGCATGTCATTCAGATGATAGCCACGTCCTCACAGAGGCATGTCATTCAGATGATAGCCACGTCCCACTTGATTCTAGAGAGAGGAGAGGGATGTCGGTCACAGCTGTATTTCTCTCCACTGCATCGTCTGAAACGTCTCAGTTTAGAGCGTAAAGAGCTTCAGACGGCTTTTAATTGAAAGAAGAAATCAATTCTTAAACCTGAGAGCTCATCTTGGTTTTTATTGGTCTTGGCTTTGTGTTGCTTTACAAATAGCACTGCAACTAACAATTACTCTTATTGCCAATTAATCTGCAAAGTCTGTTCTCAATAAATCCATAATTGCTTTTTTTTATAAAATTGCTTGTTTTGCATCCAAAACCTTTAGGTATTCAGTTAACTTTTAGTTTTGTCTCATCAGCGTCTCATTTTCGACTGTTGTCGAATATATTTCATTACAATTTTTGTAAATGAAATTAGCTGAGAGGTTTTGTATTGTTTTGAATATTTTCAGACCAAAGGTTCTGTTTAGTTTCTGTTTTCTCTAACATTTGTGTGTTGGGAGGATAAATACATGAAAAGACAAACTTTCATGATTTGTCTCTTTGTGTGTACTAATGGTTGTGGGGAACCATTATGTTCAGCAATTAGAGCTAAAAACATCGAAATTGAGCAAAAAGCTCAAAGACTATATGGACTGAATGTTCTCTTCTGTAAAGACTGGACCACTGGATGACGTAAATGTCATAAACGGCAAAACAGGATAATACAACAAAAATTGTACCAATTGTTGCAGTTGAGCGACTCTGTGTCCTTTCTAAAATGAATCCCATCCACAAGCTCTATAATCAGCTTGGCCTTTTCCATTAAAGGAGTCAATCTGCATCGTTTTGTCCTTGAGACAGGACGTGTACATTAGTGGTGAATGATGACAGAAAGAGGATGAACTACACTCAATGAGGGACGTCTATGTTGATGAGAATCACAGACATACAGTGTGTCCTCGGCTTTAGCGTCCACTCCTGGAAAGGCAGCAATGAAGAAACAAAAAGGAGGAAAGAAAAGGACAGAAGACAGATTTTACAATTTAGAAGTGGAGACCAGCGGCCAGTCGGCCTCCTCTCTAAATGTCTTTGTCCCAGAACGGATAATGGGAGGTAATTTAGGTGGAACACTTTGATGTAAGTGTGTGCCAGAGGAGACGCAGAGAGCCGTCTGTCCTCCTTTAGTGTCCACGCTTCACCTGCAGCACCGAGACACTGAGATCTCAGAGCGGTCGAGGTTATTTCAGCTGGAAGCTCGAGTGTTGTTGCACTTAAAAAAAACAAGACTCTGGCTTTTTACCTCTCATTCAGTCCAAATGGTCTTTAAAACTTATACAACTCAAATGCACATATAGAAAAATAAGTAAACGAAAAGGTGTAGGTTGAAGCCTCGGTTTAGTACAATTCCCCTTTTTATATTCATTACCATATCAGGACTGAGGAGGAGTGACGTAGAGACGCCGTATACGTCTCTGGTAGAGACCTGTCAATCACTGTGTAGCCCCGCCCCTAAAGCATCCCCTGCTTTATGGTCTGTTTGACTCTAAATGGACCATAATGTACTAAATGAACATCATGCTGTATTGAAGAAGACTTGAAACTAGAGATTGAGACCATAAACTCATGTTTACAATGTTTACTGAGGTAATAAATCAAGAGAGAAGTAGAGTCATTTTCTCATAGACTTCTATAGAACCAGACTTCTTTTCAGACTCTTTGACCCCTCCTTGTTTCTAACGGGGTGTGTTGTGTGTTGGCTGCAGGTGGTGGACTGTTCCTGGGATGAGACGGTGAAGATCTACACACCTGCCTGTCTGTCTGTTGGATCACAGGATACAGCACCGTAGAACACACACACACACACACACACACACACACACACACACACTAATACTTATGATTGACTTCCTGTCCTCTTGTGTGGATAGTTATTTCTCCCACACAAAGACACACTCATATATATTTGCTTTGAATTTGACGTTCACTGAGCTCGTATCAAAGTAAAACCACAGCCTGAGTTTTCTTTACTTTTCCTCTCAGTGAGTCACTTAATTTATTTTAAGCTCACAAAACAGAAACTCTTCTGAGTTTTTACAAGCAGGGAAAAGAAAAAGCAGAGTCTGCCTAACTACAGTGCTAACTCTCATTTCTGTCCTGATAATAACCCTGAACTTTAAACTTAATCTAAACCCTGAAATGAACAGTTCATCTTGTGTTGTCCCCAGATGAAGGTCCCCAGTTAACAGTCCCCACAAAGGGATAAAAACACACACACACACACACACACACACACACATCTTCAACAGCAGGCTTTGGGGAAAGTTCCACCGATATTGCACTTTGATTTTAGTTCCCATCCTGAATCAACTCTAAAATGTTTGATTGATTCTTGTTGAGGGCGTCGTGTTGACTTTCCTGTGAATGAATTATGTAAATGAGGATGTTTTACATCCATAATATCCGTGTCATTATCCGTCTTCTTCCTTTATCGCTGATATTCTTGTTTTAAAATGTCAACTGTGACTAATTTCACCAGTGAAATGCCATCAGTGCTGATGACGGGTGTTCTCTGATGATGTGTATGTGATGTGCCTTCAATAAAGATGCAAATATCACATGAAGATGTTGATATTATCAAGAGAAACACTCATATTCATCTTATTATCTTATCTTAACAGTCACACAATGTTCATTCAGGTATTTAGTTTTCTTTTTAAAGATATTTTAATATTTTTAAGTATTATTTGCAACACAATTCTTTCACTTAAAAGAACATTCGTTGATTATTGTTTCCAGTAAAAATATGAATACTACAGTGTAGAAGTACTCTGTTACAAGTAAAAGTCCTGCATTCAAAATGTCACTAAAACCCAAAAGTATTAACATCAAAAATATACTTAAAGGACCAAAAGTTAAAGTGCTCATCCTGCAGAATACTAAATATTATATAACCGAGTTATAGTTATTGATGACTGTATAAGCATCACAGCTGGTAAAGGTGCAGCTGATATCAACTACTTTATATATTGATGAGTATCTTCATCCATAATAATACATCATCATATTTTATTTGAAGTTTACAATTGTTAAAATGATTTTAAATCATTTAAAAATGATTTTAAAAGAAAACATTTTTTTGTTTGTTATGTTCGACACACATTTGTCTACGAAAACAAAGAGATAAAAAGCCGAACATAGCAGCGCTGACAGCTGTCTAATCATTCACATTCAGCAGGTAACCGACAGCAACACCTTCAAATACGTCACATTTTAATTACACATTTGCAGAAATGTGACAGACTGGCTGCTCTACAGTTCATATGTCTTCTCATTCATTCACCGTGATTATGTG
>JAVDOI010000492.1:0-15000 GCA_032191485.1 Leptoclinus maculatus
TAACTAAGTTGTTTCCTGTGAAGACAGAAGTTTATTTTGAAAAAACTGGACTCTTGTAGGAAAACCCACGAAATTGCGGCAAATTTGTGATTTGGGGATTTTTGTGCTGAACAAAATAAATATAATTGAATTTAAAAAGATGGCGGTTTGGGTTTAAATAACTACTGAACATGGACTTCTGGTTCCACACGATGAACAAACCGCTCTGTGTGGCTTTAGAAGTCATTAAACACACTCGTTCGTGATCACATGGGCAAACATACGGAATCATTTCTTTGAGCCCCAGACGGACGGATTCTCTCTCAATGTCTTCAGATCTGATCTTGGTATTCAAACACTCAAACTAATAACAATAATAATAATACATTGTATTTGTATAGTGCTTTAAAAGGTACTCAAAAACAGAAACAATAGAAGCATTTACAATATACACAGAATAAATGACACAACAGTAAGAAACAGCACAAACATACACAACTTCACAGGTTACAAGCAGATTGGAATAGAAAGCACCAACTCCTGAGATGTAAACTATAGATTCATTCACAAATACTAACAACAAATAACACTTCAACATGCAGTCTGCAGGAGCCGGGATTGAACAACCCGCCCTTAGATACATGTCAAATCTCGACAAATGTAAGTTAGCAGTGAATTTCACTTCATTCTGAGTTTCGTCGTCATGTTCAACGGTCACCTCGTTACCTTTTCACCTTCATTTCTGTGTTGGTGTTGTTACATTTGCCGACAGCTTTAAACTCGGAGGCCGTTCGGTAATGAGATTATGTTCAGAATGAGTGACGGCTAATGACACGTTACTGACGCCTCTAACAGTGGAGAGGAGTCGGGTGTCGCCGGGCAGCGTGCCTCCCTCTGTTCCCCCAACAATACGCCCACACTCACCTGGTGACATCACCGGCTGCTGGAGCCCTCCCATTGGCTGCCTGTGGGGTCACAAGACACTCAGGAGAGGTTGGTGTGTGTATGTGTGTGTGTGTGTATGTGTGTGTGTGTATGTGTGTGTGTGTATGTGTGTGTGTGTGTGTGTGTGTGTGTGTGTGTGTGTGTGTGTGTGTGTGTGTGTGTGTGTGTGTGTGTGTGTGTGTGTGTGTGTGTGTGTGTGTGTGTGTGTGTGTGGGTGTGTGTGTGAGTGTGTGTGGGTGAGAGTGAGAGTGTGCCACCAACGAAGCGTTGTAAATGTTTTTGTTGTTTTAGGACAAAGCGTTCTTTCTGGTTAGTGAAGCGTAAAGAGAGAGTTTATATTTCCTCCTGTTAGTGTGTGTGTGTGTGTGTGTGTGTGTGTGTGTGTGTGTTGGGACCATGTGCTTCTGACCAAAGGGATCTGGCCTGTATGTTCATTCAGGGCCCTGATTTGGGTTGATAAGGACCAAACCCCCACTAGAAAGAATTCCACACCTAAATGTGAATGCTGACATAGTTTGGTTGAGAGAACCCGGCGCTGCTCTCATTGGACGAGGCCGGGATGCCGAGGCGGGACTTCTGGTTTTACGACCGGATGCAACCAACTTACAAAACCACTGAGCGCGCCTGAACGCATCGCTTTTCCATTCTGACTCACGTCAGAGAGTCCACTTTTAGTAATTTTCTTCTTCATTTGTAATCATTTCATGTCTACTTTTAGTAATTATGCGCCTTGTTGTAGTTGTTTTGCTTCTATAATTAGATGTAGTTGTTTTGTGTCTCTTTGTAGTTGTTTTGTGTCTCTTTGTAGTTGTTTTGTGTCTCTTTGTGGTTGTTTTGTGTCTCTTTGTAGTTGTTTTGTGTCTCTTTGTGGTTGTTTTGTGTCTCTTTGTAGTTGTTTTGTGTCTCTTTGTGGTTGTTTTGTGTCTCTTTGTGGTTGTTTTGTGTCTCTTTGTAGTTGTTTTGTGTCTCTTTGTGGTTGTTTTGTGTCTCTTTGTAGTTGTTTTGTGTCTCTTTGTAGTTGTTTTGTGTCTCTTTGTAGTTGTTTTGTGTCTCTTTGTGGTTGTTTTGTGTCTCTTTGTAGTTGTTTTGTGTCTCTTTGTGGTTGTTTTGTGTCTCTTTGTGGTTGTTTTGTGTCTCTTTGTAGTTGTTTTGTGTCTCTTTGTCATCATTTTGTGTCTCTTTGTAGTCATGTTGTGTCTTTTTGTAGTCATTTTATGTCTCTTTGTGGTCTTTTTGCATCCCTTTGTAGTTGTTTTGTATCTATATTTAGTTTTTAGTTTTGTTTTTAGACGTTTAATGTTTGTGGTCATTGTGTGTCTCTTTGTTGTTACTTTGGGTCATAAACCAGCTCCTGGTTTTAGGACTACAGACTGTGAATGTCTTTGAGCAAGGCACCAACTGGACCCTCCAGCCCATTTAGAACCAAGTGAAGCAGCAGCAGGTTGAGGTGGTGGACTGACTGACTGGTTGGTTGTTCTCTCAGCAGGTTCCCTCCACTCCACAAACTAATCTGGTTTAATCCCAACAGGAATCCAGCAAAACCAACAACTCTAAATCTAAAATCTGATCACACAACTTTTCATTACTTCCATATTAGAGCTTTGCAATAAGACGGCTCGATTTAACACAGCAGTTAATGTCCCCAAAAGAGCCCAAAATATCTCAGTGTGTGCGAGAACCAGTGACTTTTCAGTCATTAAACAACAGACCAACAGTATGAAGCTAGCGCCCCCTAGAGGCTGAAGTGTACGAATATGAGAGAACACAGGAAAATGTGACGTTCTTTCTGCTATGTGATGAAACCACAGACTGTTAATAAGAAGAGAACGTAGTCATCATGACATCTCTCGTTGGTTTGTGGATGTTTTGAAGCCTTGAGTTTGGCGATTTTGCCGTCACCATCTTGTTTTTTTAGCAGCCAGTGAACAGGAAGTGACCATATCTGGACTGAGGAGGAGTGACGTAGAGACGCCGTATACGTCTCTGGTAGAGACCTGTCAATCACTGTAAGCCCCGCCCTAAAGCATCCCCTGCTTTATGGTCTGTTTGACTCTAAATGGACCATAATGTACTAAATGAACATCATGCTGTATTGAAGAAGACTTGAAACTAGAGATTGAGACCATAAACTCATGTTTACAATGTTTACTGAGGTAATAAATCAAGAGAGAAGTAGAGTCATTTTCTATAGACTTCTATAGAACCAGAGGAGTCGCCCCCTGGTGGACACTAGAGAGAATGCAGCTTTAACACTTGAAGCTTTGACTTCACTCGGCAGAACCGGTTGCCGCCTGTACATAATGAACATAATGCAGTTATCGTTTCAATAAGGAGAAATCAATCTGAAGTGTATAACATTATTTATTGAGGTTATCAACAGATAAAGACTTATTAGATTAGACTCAACGTTCTCTGGCGGAGGGACATTTTAGATTTTAAAAAAGATAATTCTCTGTTTATGGAAAATATTCACAAAGCAAGAACATGGCTGTATATGTAAGTACAGCCATAAGGAACCCTATGTTTTGTATTAATTCAGGAGACCTACTGGTTTACACTGTGGCTCAGTCAGTTCGCTCAATAACGCAAACAATGTTAATATTGCAGCTCTTTTTTTCTTTTGTTTTTCAGATCAATGTAAAGCTGCATTTCTTGTTTGACATACGGATTTAAAAAGTGTTTATTCTCTTCTCTGTCAGCATCCACGAAGAGCAGAAGAATCAGACTCTTTAATGTCACGAGGGGACAAATCATGGTCCTCTGAGGGTGACCGCGGTCTTGTAAGTCCAAGAAACCTCTAATACGCACACACACACATACACACACACACGCACATAAACACACACACACACACACACTCACGCACACGCACACACTCACACACATACACACACACACGCACATAAACACACACACACACACACACTCACGCACACGCACACACTCACACTCACGCACACGCACAAACATGCACACTCACATAAACACACTCGCACACGTACGTTATCCCCTGAAAGACCGAATGCAGCAGCCGCCTCAAAAGCACCCAAACACGGAGTAGAAAGGCTGAGAGCAGGACTGTTGGTGGCTGTTGTGTCTCTAAACCAAATACCGAGTGTCTGAACAGCAGCCAAGCCTGAAGGGGTAACCGGCGAGCCAGCAAACGCTGGTTGTCACAGTAACAGTAGTAGTAGTAAAAAGAAGCAGCACAACTATTCAGGGAAAGTGGTCATGTTTGATATGTTTCTCAATCATATGTCAAAACAATATGTGATGGAAATATGTGCAAGTTTCCTTTAAAAAAAATATCTTGGAATCTTGGAATCCACACTGTGTAGCCCCGCCCCTAAAGCATCCCCTGCTTTATGGTCTGTTTGACTCTAAATGGACCATCATGTACTAAATGAACATCATGCTGTATTGAAGAAGACTTGAAACTAGAGATTGAGACCATAAACTCATGTTTACAATGTTTACTGAGGTAATAAATCAAGAGAGAAGTAGAGTCATTTTCTATAGACTTCTATAGAACCAGAGGAGTCGCCCCCTGGTGGACACTAGAGAGAATGCAGCTGGTGAGGAGAAATGCTGCCTCAGACTCATTGATCATGAAACACTGCCCCCCCCCTACATCATTTCAATAATAACACTTATTGGTATCAATATTAATGATTCTGGACATTTTTCAGTGGAGACTTGGTATTCACAGTCACACACACACACACACACACACACACACACACACACACACACACACACACACACACACAGTGACAGTAGAGGCTGAAGTGTCCTTGAAGAGCTGCTGGACTGTGACATTTCACAGGTTTGATTCCCATGATGGACCCTGCTGTCAACTACAACGTGTGTGTGTGTGAGTGTGAGTGTGTGTGTGTGTGTGAGAGAGAGTGAGTGTGTGTGTGTGTAGGTGTATGTGTGTGTGTGTGTGTGTGTGTGTGTGTGTGTGTGTGTGTGTGTGAGAGAGAGTGAGTGTGTGTGTGTGTAGGTGTATGTGTGTGTGTGTGTGTGTGTGTGTGTGTGTGAGTGTGTGTGTGTGTGTGTGTGTGTGTGTGTGTGTGTGAGTGTGTGTGTGTGTGAGAGTGAGTGTGTGTGTATGTGTGTGAGAGTGAGTGTGTGTATGTGTGTGTGTGTGTGTGTGTGTGTGTGTGTGTGTGTGTGTGTGTGTGTGTGTGTGTGTGTGTGTGTGTGTGTGTGTGTGTGTGTGTGTGTGTGTATGAAAACCCCATTAACTACAAATCCACTAATGATTTTATAAGTCAATTAAGTTCTTCGATTGATTTCCCTCCAGCAGTTGGTTTGTTTCAGATCAATACAACTCAGCCTGCAGAGACGTAATCCTTTAATCTATGTAATGTAATGTAGTCACCAACGTTTAGTCATGAGAGCTCAGCTCAGTAAAGTCTGGTTTAAAGTCCAAAAACTTGAGTTGATTGAACCCAACAAATCAAGTCGGGGCTAAAGTCAAGTTTATGCAGTCAGACTTATTCAAGTTGAGATCACGTAGAAAGATACTTGAGTGTTATTCAGAGTGTTGCTCTGATTGGCTCATAGAAATCCAATCAGAAGGCAGTAACCAAAGATTAGAATGTAAAAAAGTATTTGTATAACCTAATTAAATCTTATTTTAGATGCTACATATCTGGTAAATCAAAATATTTGCAATTGTACTGTCAACTATTTATAAAGTAATTATCATGCTATTGGGGTAATTTATATTTATGTAGCATAAGCCTGAACGTTTGATATCACAAACCATATTATTGAACTGTTTGTTTTATAATTGCTTTCCCTTTGAGTCAGTGTTACTAGAACTCTGGGTAAACAACAACTCATGAGAGTCAGCCTGGCACTGAGGATGAATTAATAAAGCCTGGCTTAGACTGGCTTCATGGAACAGGCCTCGCATTAGACTAAGATGATGGGGTGGCTATGACCCAGGAGGAGGAGCGGGTTGTCCTTTAGTCACAAGGTTGGTAGTTTGATGCCCAGTTCCTCTTGTCTGCATGTTTTAGTGAGACACTGAACCAACAGCAGCATCAGTGAATGAATGTGTGTGTGATTGTAAGACGTCATATGAACACAGTCCATTTACCAGTTAGAACTGGACCAGGTCCAGCTCATGTCCCGGTTTGGATACTAGGAAGTGACCTCGATGGTCTTCAGGGTTAAGATGGATTCTCTTATTCAAATCTCGGCAGGAAGTAAAAATCAGTGTGAAACTGACTGAAAAATGATCATCGGGGATGTGAAGTTTACAGGATTGTGGTGTCATGTGTGGAGCTGGATTCATGCAGGCAAGTTCTTGAGGAGGTTTCAGGGATTTTGTGAGAGGTTACCAGGAACCCTTAAGGAGGTTTCAAGTTTCAGGGGTCCTCGTAAGTCCTCGTTTTTAAATGTCTGTTCGTCGTCTGAATGTTTGCGGTAGTGTCGTCTTTCTAATCCCCGCAGTGGTGGGCTGGTGTCAGCGCGGCGTTATCAACACTGACATTTAGTTTTACCATTTAAAAAAAACTAACTTGGTGGGCGGGACTTGGCCCACAGCCCGCCGCTGTCCATCAAATACCCTGGAATCTGGCGGAGGCCGCCGTCAGCCTTCATCTCCTGCCAGCAGCCGCCAACCGCCCGCTGATGACAGCGTCACGTTTGCTCTTAACGTCTGTGACATCACGACTTGCATGTCAACGTCAGATTACCAGACAGGCAGAAATATTTAGAAGTGGTGTTTTCTCTAATGGGACTGACGCTGATGGAAGATCATCGCTGAGATAACTCAAGTTTTTAAAGTGTCTGTCTGATCAAACAGATTAGTAGTTCACAGAACACGGAGTTATTAAATGTCACAGTGAAAGATGTGGAAAGTGTAACTGCTGTCAGTCGAGTCACTATGTCCGTTTCAAGAGAGACAGAAAGGTTGTTTGGTTCCATTCACAGAGAAAAGTTTGACATTTACAAAGTCAGATTTCATCCCCGCAAAACATTAGCTACGGATTTAATTTAATATGGAGCACACGTTAAAAACATCTGATCTACAAATGAAACATGAGCTCACAGGTTCTTCAGTTCCCAGGCAATCAGAACAATCTGGTTTCTACAAGTGTTCTGAATGTCTCTTCCAACATGAAGCTGATTTTAAAGCAAAACTGGAGCAAAGACATCACTGGGCTTGTTGGAGAGGTTTCATGTGTTAATGCGTAACAAGGTTCTTGGGAAATGTCAGGAGTCCAAACAAAGTTCTAATGGTTCTTTAAGGAGGGTTTACAGGTCCTGAAGAGGTCCTAGAGGTAGCTCACAAGGGTCCATCAATGGTTTCTATTCCAGAGAAAAGTTGGGTTCTTACTGAGGCTTTAGGGGTTCTTGATAAGGTTGATCCAGGGGTTCTCTGGGGATATAGGGTTCTCTAAGACATTTTAGAGAACCCTGAATAGGCTTCAAGGATTCTGGAAGATCTCTCATGAGTTTTTGAGATCAGGATTTCTTGTTTCTGGTTCTTGAGGAGATTCGCCGGGTTCTTTTGGATAACTAAGATGTTTTTAAGGGAGGTTTTCTTCATAAGGTTCTCTGGGTTCTTCAGGAACTTCCATGGGTTCCTGTGGACAACACATGAGATGTGTTTCCAGGGGTTTTAAAAGTCTCAGGTGTTATTTAGGGGGTTTCATGAGGGTCTTCACAGGGTTCAGGAGATTCCAGGAGTCTGCAAGGAAACTCTCAGGGTTCTCAAGGTTTCAAGGACCTTCAGGAGCTTCTAGGGGTTCTTGTTGAAGTTTTTATCATATATTATTTTTTCTATTTCTTCTTCTTGTTCTTTGTCTTTATTTTCCTGTTAATCTTTATGTAATTATGTTTTCCCACCTGTAAATGAGCTACGTGAAGCTCGCCTTGCTTTTCCCCACAAACAATTAAAATAGTGTGATTCTAATCAGTTCTATTGTACAATATATAATGGATTTTATTCCCGGCATTATTTCAGGTTTAAAGCAGTTTAAAACCATGAACCATCATACTGATTTCATGCGGTCTGATCTGGTTTTGATGTGATTAAGGTGCTGCTGCTCTGAGTGACGCTCACTTTCTACTCCTGTACTGTCACTCTGTGGTTACAGGTGGAACTGCAGGTATGTTCTTTGAAAGAATGAAATCCCAACTGTGAAGTTGAATGAAGATGTTTGTCATAAAATCCATTACAGACACATCAGTGGAGCATCAGAGCGTCTCAAACACTTAAAATACCAAGATGTACTTTTAATTGGTTTTTGCTTCTGGTCCTGCAGGTTGAAGGTTCAACTCCCGGAACAGTTTGAAGGGATGTTCAGAGAAAACCAGCTGGATGTCTGATCATCAGCTCGTCCCGGACCTGACGGACTCCCGGGGGATGCTGGGAAAGAGGAAGAGAGGTGTGTTTTCTCTGTGCTGATTGGCTGACTGCAACCTGTTGTTTGTTTCCTCAGTAATGAGCCAATCACACGGCTCATTGAGACACACACAGTAATTAGGTGGAAAATGAGGGTGATGTGTGTGTGTGTGATGTGAAACAGCTCATAAAGGACAAATAAACTCAGCTCCATCTGGACCACATCGAGAAGGTGGCGCCACAGAAACACTCATTATACTCTCAAAGAGTTATCCTCTGGGGATCAGGAATGTGCAAGATGAATTTAAGGTTTAACCTTTTGTTCTTGAGACTCTGTGGTTCATGTGTTCATCAGGCTGATTGTGGATCAGATCTGGTTGGTTTTGGATCACTTTACGTTTTCCTCAGAGCCAACTGCTAGCGACACATTCAGACCATCAGGGGAAAAAACTAAAATATGTTTAAATATATGATATAGTAATTAATTCCAATGCTGCTGAGAGTAATCTCAGTCAACAACACAACCATTAAGCTTTATGCAAATGAATGCACGATGACATCACCGCATTACGTTATCTGGCGACTTAGCGACTATTGGAGCTACAGGGCTAGCTGCTTTCATTGGACATGAACACTGACGGGACACACTGCGTTGTGTTTGTCCACAGCTTTGTGCCGTAAATGGAGCTTTGTTTTACCCAATTTGTTCCCATAGAACTAAACTGCACTCTCAATTACGTACCGAAGGAAATGGATTTTATTCTCAAAATGAAACAAAACAAAACAGAAAACGCTACAAAAGTACTTGGTGGCAACCTCTGGCTCTGTAAAGTGAAACCAAAGCTTCATGTGTTAAAGATGCATTCTCTCTAGTGTCCACCAGGGGGCGACTCCTCTGGTTCTATAGAAGTCTATGAGAAAATGACTCTACTTCTCTCTTGATTTATTACCTCAGTAAACATTGTAAACATGAGTTTATGGTCTCAATCTCTAGTTTCAAGTCTTCTTCAATACAGCATGATGATCATTTAGTACATTATGGTCCATTTAGAGTCAAACAGACCATAAAGCAGGGGATGCTTTATGATATGATTCTTTCTTTCACAGGGCTGTTTGGTTGTACGTGAAGGTCATTTCTAGGCTGCAGGAAACAGTTTTTGGTGAAACTTGAGTTTCAGGCAGCAGCTGATAGATTTCACAGGTGAGGATTGTGTTGGTGTGTGGGACGGGTCGACTCCCGGTCACAACCAGGAAGTGATGACTGAAACATGTAAATGGAGGTTTGAGGGAGCTCCGGCTGGGAATCCCCCCCCCCCCCCCACACCACACCACCAGCACAACTATAATTCCTTTTCCCTCGGCCTGTCCAGCTTTCATTATCACAGACACACAAAATAAGCGCTCCTCCATCTGCAGAGACTTCATTATGTTTGTTTTCCGTCTGTTGACCACATCAGGTGAAGAAAGAGGCGTTCAAAGACTGTCGGTTGCTGAAGCAGCGGGCTAAAAGGCACTCTGGAGACGTGTGCAGAATCAAACCAGAGACTGTTTTGTCTCATGTCTCAGTTTGTTAAAACAGCAGCAGGTTTGATTGGGAGTTACTCTTTTGACTTCCTGTTGCAAACAGAATTCAGTTTGTATTGATAACCAATAGGAAGCTCTCGGAGCTCATGGCAAAGAATAATGTCAATGATTTCTATTACATTTAGATCCCCTGCTTTATGGTCTGTTTGACTCTAAATGGACCATAATGTACTAAATGAACATCATGCTGTATTGAAGAAGACTTGAAACTAGAGATTGAGACCATAAACTCATGTTTACAATGTTTACTGAGGTAATAAATCAAGAGAGAAGTAGAGTCATTTTCTCATAGACTTCTATACAACCAGAGGAGTCGCCCCCTGGTGGACACTAGAGAGAATGCAGCTTTAAGACGTGAAGCTTTGACTTCACTCAGGCAGAACCGGAGGTTGTCTCCTGGTCTAAACAGAGTCTAACACCTGAACTTCAGATTGTTTCAGTGTTTCCCAGCGAAGATGTTGTGACGTCAGGAAACAGGCTTAAGTTCAGTCGACCTGGCTCTATTTTTGCAAAGTTTCGTGCACTTTCTCCTCCTCCAACCTGTTTTCATTGTCCAAAAAGTGACGCTGGCATCCTGACATTTACGTTTTCCCTCCAGTCAGCAGTCAACATGGATGGAGAGAGACAGACTTCTTCGGCTATAATTAATAATTTTAGCTAATTACTTACTAATTACTTACTAATCTGCAGTGGGAGAAAACAAGGTTTCGTGTCGGCAGGTCTGAAGCACAGAGAGTTAAATCTCAGAGTCAACAGAGCGATGGGGATGCTGGAGGAGACGGGGGACGGGGGGGAATCCTGCAGGCTTGATTTGGCCGAGAGCAGCTTCGCTCACGAGATGTGAGTCATCTGACCTCTGAGAATCATCAGGCGTCGTCTTTACAACATTACTGCTGAGTAAGCAGGACTGCCAGGACCAGGACCAGGACCAGGACCGGAGGGCTAATGGGTCAAATCATGCAGGGAAACCAATGAGCAACTCTTTCTTTTCCTCTTTGAGAACAGACGTCTCTTTATTGGCTCAAAATAAAGTATCTGCTTGTTATGAACCATAGAAGAGTTAGAGTTAGGGTTAGAGTTAGAGTTAGAGTTAGGGTTAGGGTTAGAGTTAGAGTTAGGGTTAGGGTTAGGGTTAGGGTTAGAGTTAGAGTTAGGGTTAGAGTTAGAGTTAGAGTTAGGGTTAGAGTTAGAGTTAGAGTTAGGGTTAGGGTTAGAGTTAGAGTTAGAGTTAGAGTTAGAGTTAGGGTTAGGGTTAGGGTTAGGGTTAGAGTTAGAGTTAGAGTTAGAGTTAGGGTTAGAGTTAGGGTTAGAGTTAGAGTTAGAGTTAGAGTTAGAGTTAGAGTTAGGGTTAGAGTTAGGGTTAGAGTTAGGGTTAGGGTTAGAGTTAGAGTTAGAGTTAGGGTTAGGGTTAGGGTTAGGGTTAGAGTTAGAGTTAGAGTTAGGGTTAGAGTTAGAGTTAGGGTTAGAGTTAGAGTTAGAGTTAGGGTTAGGGTTAGAGTTAGAGTTAGAGTTAGAGTTAGGGTTAGAGTTAGGGTTAGGGTTAGAGTTAGAGTTAGGGTTAGGGTTAGAGTTAGAGTTAGAGTTAGGGTTAGGGTTAGAGTTAGAGTTAGGGTTAGGGTTAGGGTTAGAGTTAGGGTTAGAGTTAGAGTTAGGGTTAGGGTTAGAGTTAGGGTTAGAGTTAGGGTTAGGGTTAGAGTTAGAGTTAGAGTTAGGGTTAGAGTTAGGGTTAGGGTTAGAGTTAGAGTTAGAGTTAGGGTTAGAGTTAGAGTTAGAGTTAGAGTTAGGGTTAGGGTTAGGGTTAGGGTTAGAGTTAGAGTTAGAGTTAGGGTTAGAGTTAGAGTTAGGGTTAGGGTTAGAGTTAGAGTTAGAGTTAGGGTTAGGGTTAGAGTTAGAGTTAGAGTTAGGGTTAGAGTTAGAGTTAGGGTTAGAGTTAGAGTTAGGGTTAGGGTTAGGGTTAGAGTTAGAGTTAGAGTTAGGGTTAGGGTTAGAGTTAGAGTTAGGGTTAGGGTTAGGGTTAGGGTTAGAGTTAGAGTTAGGGTTAGGGTTAGGGTTAGGGTTAGGGTTAGGGTTAGGGTTAGAGTTAGGGTTAGGGTTAGAGTTAGAGTTAGAGTTAGGGTTAGGGTTAGGGTTAGGGTTAGGGTTAGGGTTAGAGTTAGGGTTAGGGTTAGGGTTAGGGTTAGAGTTAGGGTTAGGGTTAGAGTTAGAGTTAGAGTTAGAGTTAGGGTTAGAGTTAGAGTTAGAGTTAGGGTTAGGGTTAGGGTTAGAGTTAGGGTTAGGGTTAGGGTTAGAGTTAGAGTTAGAGTTAGGGTTAGAGTTAGGGTTAGGGTTAGGGTTAGGGTTAGGGTTAGAGTTAGGGTTAGGGTTAGGGTTAGGGTTAGGGTTAGGGTTAGAGTTAGAGTTAGGGTTAGGGTTAGGGTTAGGGTTAGAGTTAGGGTTAGGGTTAGAGTTAGAGTTAGAGTTAGGGTTAGGGTTAGGGTTAGGGTTAGGGTTAGAGTTAGAGTTAGAGTTAGGGTTAGGGTTAGGGTTAGGGTTAGAGTTAGGGTTAGGGTTAGAGTTAGGGTTAGGGTTAGAGTTAGAGTTAGGGTTAGGGTTAGAGTTCGGGTTAGAGTTAGAGTTAGAGTTAGGGTTAGGGTTAGGGTTAGGGTTAGGGTTAGGGTTAGAGTTAGAGTTAGGGTTAGGGTTAGGGTTAGAGTTAGAGTTAGGGTTAGGGTTAGGGTTAGGGTTAGGGTTAGGGTTAGAGTTAGAGTTAGGGTTAGAGTTAGAGTTAGGGTTAGAGTTAGAGTTAGGGTTAGGGTTAGAGTTAGAGTTAGGGTTAGGGTTAGGGTTAGGGTTAGGGTTAGGGTTAGGGTTAGAGTTAGAGTTAGGGTTAGGGTTAGGGTTAGGGTTAGGGTTAGGGTTAGGGTTAGGGTTAGGGTTAGAGTTAGAGTTAGAGTTAGGGTTAGGGTTAGGGTTAGAGTTAGAGTTAGAGTTAGGGTTAGGGTTAGAGTTAGAGTTAGGGTTAGGGTTAGGGTTAGAGTTAGAGTTAGAGTTAGAGTTAGGGTTAGGGTTAGAGTTAGAGTTAGGGTTAGGGTTAGGGTTAGAGTTAGAGTTACGGTTAGAGTTAGAGTTAGGGTTAGGGTTAGAGTTAGAGTTAGGGTTAGGGTTAGAGTTAGGGTTAGGGTTAGGGTTAGAGTTAGAGTTAGGGTTAGGGTTAGGGTTAGAGTTAGAGTTACGGTTAGAGTTAGAGTTAGAGTTAGGGTTAGAGTTAGAGTTAGGGTTAGAGTTAGAGTTAGGGTTAGGGTTAGAGTTAGGGTTAGAGTTAGAGGGTTAGGGTTAGGGTTAGGTTTAGTGGAGGGCGTGGCCCTCCGAGGAGGGCCGCGAGGGGCACTGGCACAAGGGGGCTAACCATTAATCAGCGTTTTTGATAAAAGACCCTGGTTTAAAAGCAGCATAATAGCAGAACAACCACCAACGGGGCAGTTAGAGAGGAAGTGTTGATGGGGGAAGGGGGAGGTTAAAAGTTGAAGCAAGATGGAGGCTCCATGGGTCACCCCAGGGGGTACAGACAATGACGAAAAAAAAGGGGGGGGGGGGGGAACATAGACAAGATGGTATATAAGATGGTATATAAGAAATAAGAGTTAGGGTTAGGGTTAGATTTGTTTGAGGTCGTGTTAGCTGTTAGCGGATCTGTTCGCTGTTAGCGGCTCTGTTAGCTGTTAGCAGCTCTGTTCGCTGTTAGCGGCTCTGTTAGCTGTTAGCGGCTCTGCTAGATGTTAGCGGCTCTGCTAGCTGTTAGCGGCTCTGTTAGCTGTTAGCTGAGTGAATCTGAGGCTGAACAGGAATCAGCAGAGTTTGGTGATAAAGTTTAAGCTCACATAACCTTCTATTTGGGTGAGAATTAAATAAGAGTCACAGGTGAGTCATGACTTTGGCTCTCGTTTTTTTACTTTAAATTTGGACCAGCATGGACCAACACAATCACACATAGCAACAGCCATGCAGAGGACATGTGGAGGAACATGCGGAGGAACATGTGGAGGAACATGGCTGATAAAGGTTCATCCAGAGGAACATTTGGATGAGGTTTACTCTTAATGTTCACGGTTCGTGCTGATGCTGGTCCAAACCAGTCCACAACATGGTCCACTTCATGGTCCGCAACATGGTCCACAACATGGTAAACAACATGGTCCACAACATGGTCCACAATATGGTAAACAACATGGTCCACAACATGGTCCACAACATGGTAAACAACATGGTCCGCATCATGGTCCGCATTGCTAACAGCCGCTAACAGAGCCGCTAACAGAGCCGCTAACAGAGCCGCTAACAGAGCCGCTAACAGAGCCGCTAACAGAGCCGCTAACAGCGAACAGAGCTCGACTGAAGTTTGAATACATTATTGTTTTCTGAGATATGTTTTCATTTTGTTTTTGTTCATCAATTAATATTGTTTATGAAAATCGACACGAGACTAAACTCTTTTGTACAAAGTTATCATCTTCCTCTTCCTCACGCTGTGGGTCATCACGCACTGTTTGCTTTCCCACAATGCTTCAGGAGAGCCTCCATCAGCCTCTTCATACCTGTATTTAAAGTGCATGTACTCTGTTTCCATAACAACGGGGAGGTCTGAGGGTTAATATGACATCACCGTGACCCAGAGGAGGTCGTCTCTCATTAACGGGCCGAGCGGACGGAGTGATTATTTCCCGTCATTATTAGCATGTTAGCCGCGGCGTCATTACCGTTATTAACCCAGGTGTGTTTTCTCAATGACCCAATCCTCCTCCTCCATGAATGGAGCGCCGATGAGGGGATGGATGGAGCCGGGGGGGGGGGGGGCTGGCCCCTGGCCCCTGGCAACGGCAACACAAAGAGCCAAAAAATAATAATAATGTGGACGACAAACTGAACCATCGGCAACAAGAGTTTAACTTATAATTCACTTTGACATCTTTCATCGAACTGAGCTGCTCAACTCCTGAACTTAAGTACAACTAAGAGGTACTTGTACTTTACGTTAGTATTTCCTTTTTATGCTACTTTGTACTTTTTACTGCACAGGTATAAGTTACTTTAAAAACACACATTCAACCTTTATTCATTTAAGGTCTTAAAGCAGCAGAGGAGACGAT
>JAVDOI010000492.1:20000-28574 GCA_032191485.1 Leptoclinus maculatus
CTGATCCTCTATATGAACCGGTCTCAGTGTAGTCCTGATCCTCTATATGAACCGGTCTCAGTGTAGTCCGTATTGCTGGACCCGCTGGAGGGAAGGGAGGCACGGGAGAACCAGAACCAGGACTGAGGGTCAGACCGTCAGACCTGCTGCAGTAGAATGAGAGGTTTTCTAAAGGGAGTCTGGTGCTCAGAGACACTACCACTGTAGTCCACAGGGGGCGACAGAATCAACACTAAATAAAGTTCCTCGTAGTAACTTTAAATAAAGTAAAGATTTGTTAAAAACGTACTTAAGTACAGTATCTGAGTAAATGTACTTAGTTACATTCCACCATTAGTTTTACAGAAATGATATGTTTTATAATCTAACGTGTAATAAATCAAATCAGTCCAGTTTTCCATCACATATACAAGATATAAATAAATATTATATTATAAAGAATACATCATATATTATGTAGTATATAGAAATCAGTTTCTACACCAATGCTGGATAGATTACTGCACTTAAGGAACGAGGTACATTCATTACTAATACACATCCTGGTGCATTCTTACTGAATCATTCATCTTTACTAAAGGTTAAGATGAGAAGTTTCCAGAGGAGACATTTTGTTCATATCCTTATCCCATCCTGTGCTTGTGTTCCAGCGTGTAGTCCGGCCCGCCTCCAGGGCCTTCGGTCTCCGGTCTCGTCCTGGAGGGGTTAAGGCGGGGGAGGAGCTGACTACCAAGCTGCTCCGGTTGGACGACCTGGTGAGGATGGAGAACGATGTGATGGAGCCGAAGAGGAAGAGGAGTTTCTCCGGAACCAACGCCCCGCTGGACCGCCTGTCGGTTAGCTCCATGGAGACCAAACAGGGAGGAGCCAAGCAAAGGTAGGAAGCTGAGTCTCTGATCTTCAAGGTAACGGCTGAACGTTAGGACCCGTGTGAGTCTCTGGTGCACGGTTCCTCTTGTTCTATGGATCACACGTATCTCTGAGAACCTTTGGTTCCTAACGACTGACTTCAACTCCTCCAGCCCAACGTCAGTGACACAACCGTGTCACTATTTGGTTATAGAGTACAAGTTAAATATTGTAGGGCCCTTTACCTCATTGAGCTCATTGTCACAGCATAATAACAACAACGTGAACACATCAAACCGTTTGTCTCGTGTTTGCAGCAAGGTTGTGGAGTTGCCGCGGCGACGAGTCAATCCTCCAATCGACCGGATCGGAATGAGTCGTCTACCAAACGGTCGAGGATAGGCCACGCCCCCTCTCTGTGACAGCCCGCCCCGCCTCCACAGCGCCCTCCGCTGGACAGGTACGATACTGCAGTCCACCCACAGTTCTTAAAAAACACTGGAATGGTCCCTGAACACCTCTCTCTCTCTCTCTCTCGCTCTCTCTCTCTCTCTCTCTCTCCCTGTCTCTCTCTCTGTCTCTCTCTGTGTGTGTCTCTGTCTCTCTCTCTCTCTCTGTGTGTGTCTCTCTCTCTCTCTCTCTCTCTCTCTCTCTCTCTCTCTGTGTGTGTGTCTCTCTCTCTCTGTGTGTCTCTCTCTCTCTGTGTGTGTCTCTGTCTCTCTCTCTCTCTGTGTGTGTCTCTCTCTCTCTCCCTGTCTCTCTCTCTCTGTCTCTCTCTCTCTCTGTGTGTGTCTCTCTCTCTCTCTCTCTCTCTCTCTCTGTGTGTCTCTGTCTCTCTCTCTCTCTCTCTGTGTCTCTTTCTCTCTCCCTGTCTCTCTCTCTCTCTCTCTGTGTGTGTGTCTCTCTCTCTCTCTCTCTCTGTGTGTGTGTGTCTCTCTCTCTCTCTCTCTGTGTCTCTTTCTCTCTCCCTGTCTCTCTCTCTCTCTGTGTGTGTGTCTCTCTCTCTCTCTCTCTGTGTGTGTCTCTCTCTCTCCCTGTCTCTCTCTCTCTGTGTGTGTGTCTCTCTCTCTCTCTCTCTCTCCCTGTGTCTCTCTTTCTCTCTCTGCAGAGGAATCACCACAGATGCATGAAACAGCCAATCACCAACTGCCACGCCCACCACCTGTCAATCATCCACCTTCACTTCACCTGGACCCCCCCCCCCCTCTACACAGCGATGAATGTTTAATGATGGTGCATTCAGGTGCTGCTTGGTAAAGTCAGGACCAAATTATTTCATGTTTGTCTTAAAGGAAACGTTAAAGATCCTCCACTGAGCTCAAACGTCCAAAAGACAAATTCAAAGTTTAACTTATTATTCAAGTAATGTATTTAAGTAAACGTTTGTGGTACTTGTACTTAACGAGTATATATTATTCTGAAACAGACTAATCTGCATGTTGATGCCAATACTTTGTACTTTTACTGAAGTACAATTTAGAAAGCAGAACTTGCAACAGATTCTTTCTACACCGAGGTATTAATACTCTTACTGAAGTTTACACCGACAACATCAACTTCAAGACAAACTGACTCACAACTGAAGCGTCGTGATCGACCGTTGTCCCCTGAATGCATCATCCCGTCCCCCCTGTGACTGACTGGAGGCTCCGACGCCTCGACGCTGAACATCGACACGACTTCACTCGAGTGATTGTTTTGCAGCAGCAGGTCTGTTTTACGGCAGGACGACGCGCTGAGAGACGTCTCCACGGCAACGGGACACGAGAACTGGTCCAACCCGCTCCGTACATTTAATAAGTGTCTTCATTGTTAAAGCCCATTAAAGTCTAATCTGGTAGTTTACTTTGAGCAGCCTCTAGTGGCCATTAGAGGAACTGCATCTTTAACATGTTAACGTTTAAAACATGAATCTTTCTTTTCGAGAGAAGCTGGTTTACACAGGAAGTACTAACTCTGAAAACTGTAAACAGGAAGTGGTTAGCCTAGCTTAGCACACTGACTGAAAGCAGGGGCAAACAGCTAGCATGGCTCTGTCCAAAGTGAAAAGAAACACGTCTACCAACATCTGTAAAACTTAAAGACGAACACGTCTACCAACATCTGTAAAACTTAAAGACGAACACGTCTACCAACATCTGTAAAACTTAAAGACGAACACGTCTACCAACATCTGTAAAACTTAAAGACGAACACGTCTACCAACATCTGTAAAACTTAAAGACGAACACGTCTACCAACATCTGTAAAACTTAAAGAGGAACACATCTACCAACATCTGTAAAACTTAAAGATAAACACGTCTCGTATCTCAGGTGTACGACGGTAAACATATAATAATTAATAAATGACAGAGGGAATGTTCCAAGATTAAAGTCGTACATTTTATAGAAGAAAAAATAAAAATAAATGAATCTTTGAGATTACAAACTAACTGGTTTGATCTTTTGACATTGTAATACGTTTATGTTACAACAAGCTACTGACTAAATAAACCACAACAGAAGAAGAAAATATCGGGACTTTATGACGTCTGATTCTGCTTTCAGAAACTCAAACAGTCAAATATCAATTTAACGAGTTAAAACATGTCAAATTCACCAGAATAATCCTTTAAAAACATCGTGAATAACAACTTCCTGTCAGCAGCCTTTAAAACCAGCTGGTTTAGGTCCATACGAGTGCTGCATCAGCAAATTACGACATGAACCTTTAGACGCGACGTACACTGAGGTCCAGTACACTGAGGTCCAGTACACTGAGGTCCAGTACACTGAGGTCCAGTACGACTCCTGCTGCCGTGGAGACGTCGTCGTCAGCGAGAGGTTCACTTTGAGTCCGGATCCTGTTTTAAATGCTTCTTACTAACGGTACCTCTGCTTAATAAAGGAATATGATCTGCTGAACGAGTCCGTTATTTATAAATGAATGTATTTATATATTAACTAGAGCTCAACTCACACTGGATTTATTAAGAGTCTCAAAGTCATATGTCAGATTATGTTTGTTTATTAAACGTTTGAGATATGGGTTCATTTAAATAGATTATTAAAGAGTTCGGGACAGAATCAGGAGATTACTGTGATAAACAGAAAATGTACTAAAAGGTACAACATTGGATACAATTTCTTAGAATAAATCACGTTACAGCTTTAACATTTTTTAAATGATTTTAGAAAATACCATCATGACGTCTCGTTGGTTTGTGGACATTTTGAAGCTTCAAGTTCGGCATTTTAGCCGACGCCATCTTGTTTTTTGCAACCAGTGAACAGGAAGTGACCATATTAGGACTGAGGAGGAGTGACGTAGAGACGTATACGTCTCTGGGTAGAGACCTGTCAATCTCCAGACTATAAACACCTCATGCAGTTATAAACAGAAGAGTTCAGAGAGCAGAGGTGAGTTTCTGTCGAGTCTTTATTAAGAAAAAGTATCACGTGATCCAGAACAGACACCGAGGTCTGATCTGGACCAACAGAATCACCAGTTTACATCCTTCTGTACAGACGCTACGGGAGCAGAGAGGGGACAAAATGCACCAAACACAAACACCTTCAGAAACATTTTGATCTCCAATCTAAAATTAGAAAGTTTTGAAAAACTTGTAACGTGGCAGTACTTTGGTCAAAAAAAAAAAAATACAAAATGTTAACATAATTATTCTTAAAACTCAACTCTTTGTCTCTAAACCAACGGGGTCAAAACAAGGAAATCTAGTGTCGGCATTACCTCACTTTACTGCTATTAGACATGTTATTTGATGTCACAGCAGCTGTGGTCACTTTCAATTCATGTTGACTACAAGCAAAACGTTTTTCATACTAAAAGGACATATTTTAGGAGGATTCTCAGTTGTACTTGTGTCACTTAATCCTGTAAATTCAGTCTGTAATTTATTAGTTTTTAAAGTTTTACAACAAGTGAAAACAGCTGCCAGTGCAGTGAGAGCTTAATTAAACTTCATAAATCATTTGATTTGATGGTTTTAAATTTGACATTGTTCCAGATTAACAGTTAGACTTTACTCTCAGACATAAAGCTAATATAGCTGCTAACTCAGTTAGCTCGCAGGTAAAGCAAATAAAGTGCCGACATTAGTCAACATTAAGGATCCAGTTTGTTTTTGAGCTAAAGCTAAAGGCAGTGATGGCTAATGTTAGAATTACCTCCATAGAAAAGTGACTAATTAGCTAACAGGATCCAGCTGGTTTGAAACTAATGCTAATGTAGCATATTGCTAACATTAGTTAAAATGATGAATTTAGCTACATTAGCTTCAGCATTACACACTTGAAGATAACGCTGACTGCTATAGACTGCTGAAGGTTGAGCTAACATAGTGCTAACAGTGTGGCTCCAGTTAGATTACAGCTAAAGCTAATGTAGCTAACTGCTAATATAAGCTAATGTTGGAAGATAAAATAAATATAGCCAACATCAGTTATCTTAGTTGGCTAACGCTAACAGTAGCTAATAACATGGACTTGGAGATAAAGCTGACTGCTAACTTTAATTTACTTAGATGTAAGCTAATGTAGCGCTAATATTAGTCAACATTGTGGATCCAGTTGGTTTGGAGCTAAAGATAAAGAAGCTAACTGCTAATATAATAGCATCATTTTGCAGTAGATTTTAATTTGTTTGACCAAAGACCTGTTGAGTTAAAGGACCAGTGTTTAGGATTTAGTGGGATTTATTGGCAGAAATTAAAAATAATATTCACAACTATGTTTTTAATTAGTGTATAATCACCTGAACACAAGAGGAGTCGTCGTGTTTTCGTTAGCTTAGAATGAGCCGTTCATAGCTACATGGGGAGTCCGCCATGTTTCTACGGTAGCCCTGAACGGACAAACCAAACACTCTAGAGACTCTTTGGCATTTTTGCGTTACCTGAAAGCCACCGTAGTTCTCCGACAGGGGTGAGCAGGGGGGGGTATTCAGATGGCACTAAATCCTACACACTGTCCCTTTAAGTCAGAGTGATTTGACCTCGTGCCTTTATTAAGGCAGAGCTGGACCTGAGGAGGGGGGGGGGGGGGGGGAAGGGTAGTTGGATTGTTCAGGAAACAACGCATTCAAAAAAAAAAGGTGAATAAATCCTATGAAGGTTTAAAATCAGAGAGGCATCCGGTTTCCTTCCACGCTGATTTTAACAGCGTGACCCGGCTTCGTCAGGCGGCGAATGTCTGCGAATCTACGCAACTGTTTGTCGACGCGGGTCATTCCCTTCTTCATCGGTCCGTGCTGAAACAAACAGAAACATCACGTGTTAGCACGATGCTAACGGGTTTAGAGGTCCTTTAAGTGTTTAACCAGCTCTGCCTTTAAACAAATTAAATAAAGAGTGATGAAACACTTAATTGTGCGTTCACACCAAACACAAAGTCAAATTCAACGCAAAGACGCAAAATTTGATATATATACATATACATTTGATATTGTAAAAAATAATAATTAAATTTGGAATTTGTCACGAAAAGGGACTAAAATGTATTTAATCCGTCTGTGGTCACGTATAACCGATAACGTCGCTGGCGTATTTACGTCTAGATGACGTCAATTTGAGTGTTGATGGAGCTGCTACAATGTTAGCATAGCCTAGCACTGACCTAGCCAAACTCCATTCAGAAAACAAGCTTTTTAAAAGGTTGTTTGTTGGGTCTGTCCGAAAAACAACAAGCAAAGTATGAATAGACTTTTTACAAATCTGCATCATGTAGTTATTTCGGCATCTTTTTGATCCATTTACTGCAAATAACTCACAGCTAAATCTGTTCATAACGCTGTCGTAAAGCAGCCGACGCTAGCGACAGTGAATATTTATTTATTTTGACATTTATTGGTTGCGTGCGTCTCTGGATGATGTTATGAACACGATGGCGTTTGTCTTTTTAACATCTGGGACTTCAGAATACAGGAACAAAGCAGCTAAAGTGGTTATTTCCACCATAGACGTTAATGGTGGAAATAACCATCGTTGGTATCTATCCTATGTGCGAGTTAACGTGAGGCGGAAATTCGCTTCCACATTTGGTGTAAACACAAAATCTCATAAATCTTGTAGTTGATCGATGCACACAAACGTTACATCACTTGTTTTCTTGTTTTTAACAGAAGCAGAGGGCTTTTTGTCGATGTTTCATCACTTTTTAGCACTCTTCTCTTCTCCGGGCTCATGCAGAGGAAGCGTTAATGTTATTTAGATGTTGCATCACCAAGCTTCCCAAAAGCCACGACCTCCACCAACAGGTGTGTGAACTGAGGTGTGTGTGTGTGTGTGTGATACGATCGATATGATAGATATAGATGGTAGAAGTTTTTAAGCTGTTTATCGTCACGTGCACAACTACAGAGAATAGTAAATTAATAAATATAAATTAAACAAAATATATATTTGTGGTATAAAGGATTTGCAAATTGAATAAACTAATTTAAACTAGGATGTAGTAAATATACGTATATAGAGATGTAAACTGGTAGTAAACCATAAGTAGAAACATATGAATGAAAACAGAATGAACAGAGTGACTACAGGCTTCAGGGTTAAAGGGACAGTACTGATGTTATCAAGTGTGGTTGTATGAGGTACTTCTACATACTCTGTGTATTACTACAGTAGATGGAGCAAAGCAAAGTATTTTAGTATGGAAAAGGATCAATATCAGTTTAAGTGAACGCTTTATTTATCATGAAGCCGTTATCTATGCTCAGTGATACACAGAGTGTGTAGAAGTACATCATACGTGTGTGGAAGGAGGGGGGCCAACACAAAGAGCAGTGAGATCAGTGTTGGTGCGAGGCCCACTGCTCACAGGTGAGTCAGAGGTCAGAGGTCACTGACAGACGGTTCCCCACAGACAGACGGAGGGAAACCCTCGCAGTAGTCTAACCGTCACCACACGCCATGCAGAAGGACTTACTGCCCCCCCTACAGGACTACAGGGGCATTCTGTTTCCCTCTCTAGTGCTGATCTTGATGGGCTCACCTGTGGGGGCGTCCTTTGTTTCTTCTGCTCTAGCGATGCGACGCTTGAGGCTTCTCCATCTGGCTGTAGGCCTTTCTTATAGCCGCTCTACAGAGGACCAATCACAGACTCAAGCTCATTACCTCACTTCCTGTGTTCAGGGCTAGACCTCCACACCAGAGTCAGACTCCTGATTCTCTCCTTTAACTTCCTCTTCAGGCTACACACGAGTACATGTAATACTGTGTGGTACAACAGTATTACTACAGAGAAATATGGACTTCTATACCAAATATGAAATGTGCATTCAATTCATCACAACTGTATAAATAAACACGTGTCCCACCTGATGACGCTCGCTCATCTCCTCATCGCCTCCTTACAGTGTGAAGACTAAACCCTCGTGGGGACTCACCCAGGGCTGGATCTCCATCTCTACGTTCCATTTGGGTAGTCGAACTACGTAGTCTTGTGTTAGACGGCATCGGTCTACACGAGCACGGGCACAGGAAAACCAGGGTCACCGTGGTCTGCAGGGCTGCTGAGGAGGAGGAGGAGGAGGAGGAGGAAGAGAGATATGAGGAGGTGGAGAGAGAGCTGATGAGGAGGAGGAGGAGATGATGAGGAGGAGGAGGAGAGGGAGAGATGATGAGGAGAGATGATGATGAGAGGAGAATGATGAGGAGGTGGAGGAGGAGAGAGAATGATGAAGAGGGGGTGGAGGAGCGAGGAGGAGGAGAGTGAGATGATGAAG
>JAVDOI010000493.1:0-7500 GCA_032191485.1 Leptoclinus maculatus
CACACACACCTATACACACACACACACACACACACACCCCTACACACACACACACACACACACACACACAGAGGCCTGGTTATGAACAGAAGCACATATAGTTGTGTATTACTAACCCTCGGAGGACCCTCGCTGTCTGCTTTCTTTCATATGTGAAGTGACTGTTAATTGTGTCTTCACGTTTCTATCTTCAGTAAACAATACGCAGCATGGATTATGATTTCTCTTCTCTTTTCCTGGAGATAGGAGGTTTCCCTGCTTTGTTTTTTTTTCGGAAACTTGAATGTTTGGAGCTGAATATGTGAACTGATGATATATTGTAATTCAGCTTTTTGGAATTGCAAATAAAGATATCTCATATTTCAAAGTCATCTATTCCAATGCTATGAACTCAGCGGTGTTTACGTTCAAACACTTCTCTTTACACGTCTGTCCCCCGGGTGGCCCTTTCACTGGGAGGTCAAAGGTCAACCACCTGCAGCTCATGAGGATCCAGTGTCTTGCTCAAGGAAAACCATGGCAAGGCAGACGCTGGGTTGAGCAGGAATTCGAACCGACAGCCTGCTGATTCATCACTGTTTGATCTATATATATATATATAATATATATATATATATACGTATATATATATACAGGCTCAGGAGAGAGAGAGAGAGAGAGAGAGAACTTTGTTGCAGGAGACAACAGGAAGGAAGACGAGAGGAAACAAACCCACGGCGGAGGTAAAGAGTCGTGTGGAGCCAGTTGGCTCCTGACAGCTCATTAAGTGCTTTAATAAATAATCAATTCATGAAGTAACGAACAACAATCTGAGTTTCAGAGAGAGAGAGAGAGAAAAGAGTTCTCTAACATGTTATTCTTTATCTTTGATATCACCTTTGTGTTCCTTGCTTCGTGTACCTCTATATGTCTTTATGTATTTAATGCTGCATGAATTAAATGACAATGTTCTGTTAAGGACTGCAGCCCGGTTGCATTGGGTCAGAGCGTGACGTCGTATGGAGCGCCCTATAGTGAACGGTTGTGATGTAATAGTGAGCGAACACCTGATGGAGTCACTCAGGGCTGGTGGGTCAAACAAACTCAGGACTTTCACCAGGAGAACGCTGGTCACGTTGATTTAAAGTGGCTTCGTAATGTTACGTTATGTAAGGAAACCCGCTACGGGGCGCTAGCTACTTTGTTACCTTTTCATTTGAACACAAACATGATCTTTTTATCTAACCTTAACCAAGAACACAAGTTCCCGAAACCTAACCGAGCGCTTCACAACGGTAACCCCAGCTTTACCTTTTTTTCGCCCACATAGTTGTGGATTGAAAACGCATTTACGTTTGTGTTTAACGTGGTCTCAGTGCGTCCCTGACCACCTCTGAGGTGGTTCGGCCAATCAGATCACAGTCTGTCCTCAATGCGTGTTGGGGTTCATTCACACTGCTTTCCTGTAGTCGAGCGCTCTCCGATTACAATCTAATTACCCAAAACAGATTTCAATGCAGGATGTAAAGAGGGTACTCCAGGCTCACGACACATGACTCAGCACTTATAATGGACTTTTCTTACACAGCTCCAGTAAGATATCCAGCCCTGCCCCCCAGGTCGGGAGCCACTGCTCTAAGAGACGGAGCCAGGTTTGATTTCAGAGAGCCCTTCATCACACTATGGACCCAACGGACATCACTGCTGCTGTTCAGCGTGTGCAGAAGATGTAGAAGAAGAAAAGAACACCAAAAAGAAGAGAGGACCACAGAGGGAGGGAGGCGCGGAGAGCAGACAGACATTTCCATCGGCCGCCATGACGGACACGCTCGTCACGCACACACACACACACACACACACACACACACACACGTGTGCTCTCAGATGGCGCGGTGGCAGCCGGCCCAGAAGCCAATCAAAACGCCCGTTGCAGGGCACGCGGCCAATGGGACCTCTGCTCTCAGCGGCAGCCGAGCTGTCGGGGTGAGAACAAGAGAGTAGGAGGCAGCAAGTGTGCTCAAAGAGCAGTTATGATTCCTTTTTCTTTTCAGAGGGCGACGTCACCTGAGATGAATTATGAGTATGAGCTCCTCATTCATTCACCGAGAGCAATTTATCCACCTCGTTGTGTTCTTTCACTTCCACGCCGTTTTTTGTTCTTCCTGTTTGATCTTTTGCAGCTTGGCGGCCGTCCACACTTCAGGAATAAAGAATGAACGAGAGCGACGACACACACTGTACATGAAGGTCACGAGGCCGCTCTGCTGCAGCACGTGAGCACAAATAAGCTCATTAAAGTTTATGGTTCAGATCTGTCACTCCTACATCAGGGTTGTTTTGTGAGCACGTATGTAAAACATGTTGGATCGCTCTGGTGTGTGTGTGTGTGTCACCCTGGTTTGTCTTCCCCGTCTCACCTTCTCTAAGATGGCTGCCACAGCTTTGGACTCAGATTCAGACTCATAAAGTTGTGTCACAGGGCGACCGGCGTCATCGGAGCGCCGGGTCGCAGGAACCCCGTTGCCGAGGCAACGCGCCGGCAGGCACCTAAAACCGAGCCAAAAAAGCTAAGATGGCTGCCGCGGCGCGTTAATTATTGAAGAGGGTGCAGACGGAGAGGGTGGGGAGCGGCGGCTGCTGGGTCAGTTATCACCGTTGCCACGGTGATGCAATCTGGCGCCGGGGTCTCATTCACCATGGCAACCGCAGCATCCGGCACACGCACACCAAACCAAACGCTAAGATGGCTGCCGCAGGAAATGAGCGACGCTGTTCTCCTGCTGAGTCAGCGTTTCAATAGTCTGAGCAGAATGAGGTTATTTACTGGATTATAGATTATCAGGTCAAACACGTCATGATGCTGTTAGACTCAGTGATGAGTACACACACATTGATAGAACCATTACAATGAACAGAACATCATCACTATCACACATCTCAATGCTCTCATTTCATATCGTTCTGCCCGATGGACCAGTCAGAGGCTCAGAGTCAGAGTGAGCTATGAATCTGTCTAATACACCTGTTTGTCCCATTATTTTACAGTAAAAACAGATTACAGCAACAGTGAGAGAGAGCACTAAAGCACTAAACTCACCAACATACATTAACACACTTAATCCTTCATCTCCCTCATTTTGGCTGGCAGGGATTTGAACCCTCGACCTCTTGGTGTTGAGAGGCTGTGCAGCCATTAGACCGATCCGTCACGGCGTTACATCACCGGATCTCCTCATAGCATCTTCACACCACGTCCGTGCACATTCAATTTAAAGCTATTTCACAACTGGTTTCCTCATGCTCACAACTAAAGAAGAGTTAACTTCGCTGAAGAGATCACGGAAGATGATCTTACTTTGAATGTCACGCTCCTACAACACATAGAAGTGCGTTCAAATGTAATTACGGTGGCTAGGACGCGAGAAGGACGAGGATGAAACACAGTGAAGTGATGTGGGATGATGTGGGATGAGATACGAACACAAACCGAGCCCTCCGTGTCACACAGACGGGACGCAGTCGGTTCATGTGGGAACGTTGTTGACGTCGTCTGATCTGGATTTGCGCGTCCATCAGTTTGAAACACTTTACTTGTTTGATCCCAGTTCAAATTCACAAAGAACACAAATTTGAGCGGATGGAGAGGCAACATTGAGTCAGTAAATAGAAGCCAGAGACGAGGTTCCAGGAGCCTGACGGTGTAAATATCACAACCTACTGATGATTGAGCTATTTCTACTGGCTTACCCGAAGCAAAGCTAAAAATGAGCTTGTTGAGAGGACGGTGCTAAAGGAAAAGTCAAGGGTTCATCCTCTGGGGAGCAGGCTAGTGATTGTTACCTCAGCCTGATGTGTGGCACTAGAAGGCAGGAGCTTTCAAAATGAATGGGGATCAACCTCTGGAGAGCAGGAATAGTCATGACACATTTTAAGGGAAAAAATGGCCAACGATTGTTGTATTTAGATTTCTTAAGGTGTTACCCTCAAGATGCAACATCTCTCATGCCAGGGACTTCTGGTGGAGACGGAGATAAAACCACATGGTCAGCGCTTTCCTCCAGAAGAAGAAAATGCTCAGTGATATATTCTGTAACACGCATCTAACAAAACCACGTCCGCTGCAAAGCTTCTGCTCACAGCGATCGCCGACATTTGTCAGAAGCTCTGGGGGCGACAACACAACCCAAGCATGTTCAGTGCTACAGTGTTACAGTGCTACAGTGTTACAGTGCTACAGTGCTACAGTGTTACAGTGTTACAGTGTTACAGTGCTACAGTGTTACAGTGCTACAGTGTTACAGTGTTACAGTGTTACAGTGCTACAGTGTTACAGTGCTACAGTGTTACAGTGTTACAGTGTTACAGTGCTACAGTGTTACAGTGCTACAGTGTTACAGTGTTACAGTGCTACAGTGTTACAGTGCTACAGTGTTACAATGCTACAGTGTTACAGTGTTACAGTGCTACAGTGTTACAGTGTTACAGTGTTACAGTGTTACAGTGCTACAGTGTTACAGTGTTACAGTGCTACAGTGTTACAGTGTTACAGTGCTACAGTGTTACAGTGCTACAGTGTTACAGTGTTACAGTGCTACAGTGTTACAGTGCTACAGTGTTACAGTGTTACAGTGTTACAGTGCTACAGTGTTACAGTGTTACAGTGTTACAGTGCTACAGTGTTACAGTGCTACAGTGTTACAGTGTTACAGTGTTACAGTGTTACAGTGCTACAGTGTTACAGTGTTACAGTGTTACAGTGTTACAGTGCTACAGTGTTACAGTGCTACAGTGCTACAGTGTTACAGTGCTACAGTGTTACAGTGCTACAGTGTTACAGTGTTACAGTGTTACAGTGCTACAGTGTTACAGTGCTACAGTGTTACAGTGTTACAGTGCTACAGTGTTACAGTGTTAGTGCTACAGTGTTACAGTGTTACAGTGTTACAGTGTGCCGCGTTTCCAAATCCTCTTTCCACAGATTTCTCTTCTCTACAGTTAACTTATCACCACCCTTCACAACGTACACGCTGTCAGCGATCAAATTAATTAATCTAAATCCTAATCCCCTGTCTCGGCCTGAACCTGTGACCCCCCCCCCCCCCCCTCAAAAACCAGCACAGATGAAACCGTTTCTCAGCGGCAGTGTGCGAGCCTCTAATAGCCAACATATGGAAGCTCGCTTGTTGCCAGCAACACAATCAGGACTACATTATTTGGCCCACACTGGAATAATAAAGGAGCCAGATCAAAGAGCTGATTACTTCAGCACTCCAGAGCTGCAGGATTCCTTTCTGTTTGTTCTTCACGTCGTTCCTTTATTCCTCTTTGTCGTCTTCGGCTCCTTCTTTTTCTTTTTTCTTTATTCCTTTCTTCCTTCCTTTCTATGACAAGGTATGGCCCACTTATTGACAACGAGCACTGTATGGAGGCTGGGTAGCATCTATCATCATGGCTATTGATGCTGTGTGTGTGTGTGTGTGTGTGTGTGTGTGTGTGTGTGTGTGTGTGTGTGTGTGTGTGTGTGTGTGTGTGTGTGTGTGATGCTGTTGGCTGGAGACGCATTTGAGCACAAACAGCAGCATAAAACAAATCTAGCTGGCTGGAGAGTGAAAACAGACAGCATCATGTCGACCAGATGTTTGACCACATGCACGAGATAGATGGATGGATGGAGGTCTGTTTGGAAGCCTTGAGTTTGGAATTCTGGACGTCACCATCTTGGTTTTTTTGGATACAGAAGTGACAGGAGCGGTGGGAGTACAACCAAACACTGAATAAGACTTTTATAGGCGACTAAAATGTTACAATAAACCTTCATGACTTGAAAACATACTTTGAAAGGGTTGACGTTCTAAGACAAAAACACGGACCTGTCAATCACAGTAGCCCCGCCCTAAAGCATACCCTGCTTTATGGTCTGTTTGACTCTAAATGGACCATAATGTACTAAATGAACATCATGCTGTATTGAAGAAGACTTGAACCTGTCGATTGAGACCATAAACTCATGTTTACAATGTTTACTGAGGTAATAAATCAAGAGAGAAGTAGAGTCATTTTCTCATAGACTTCTATACAACCAGAGGAGTCGCCCCCTGGTGGACACTAGAGAGAATGCAGGTTCAAGGCCCTTCAGCATCGGCTTCACTGGTTCCCGCCTGGTCGGTGTAACATGGAGCGAGGCAGTAACACTGCAGTGGTATGGGGTAGTGCTGGGCGCTATGACCATGAATGTGTATCACGGTATTTTTTAAGATTCTGGCGGTTTCACGGTATATCACGGTATTTTTTTTCTCCCTTGACTGTGTTGTTATATAGGTTTATAGTGGCTTACTCTACTGTCAGTACATAGAATATACAAACATGTTAATGTCATGGTGTATAAAGGCTTTGCTTACTAGAGGGTGTGCTCCTTTGTTCCTATAATGTTGGGAGAGCAGTGTAGCTGAAGTACTGTCGCCCCGGTGAGACGTACCTTGAATCCAGTGTTGAACCGGTATACCGCCCAGCACTAGTATGGGGTGCAATTATCATCACTAAAAAGACAACACAGCGTCCTCACAACCGATGTTCATTTGTAACAACTTTGCAAAAACAGATGACGGAGTGAAGGGAAACAAAAACGTTTTTTTACTGGAGAGATTTGAGCTACAGGTGCCCCGTGTCTTGAATACAAGTGGTTGAGGTGAAAAGGGTTGCCACTGCATGCAACATCAGTGACCTGAAGGCACCGCATACGGGCCGCCAGCATCAGACACAACAAGCAGTCCCCCGCCTCTCCGAGCGTAGCTGTCCGAGCCCCAAACACGCCGCTACGGCTGCCGCGCCGCATTGTGTTGTTGCAGCGTCGTCGCCGCCTTGTTGTTTAAAGTGTGACAGCTGTCCGCTGTTAATCAGCCAGTCCATGCAGCCTCCCTAACAGCTCACCACAGCATGACTGACCCACTAAAGACACACACACACACACACTCAACAAAACCACAGCAGCCCTGTTTTCCACTCTGATAATAAAGACTGTGTGTGTGTGTAGGGGGACTCTACTGTGAACAATTGAGTCAGCCCTGGTTTAGAGTGGTGTCATACAGTATCCACACACACACACACACACACACAAAGAGAGAACACAAAACTGTGTTCCCCTGCCAAAAGACACGTTAAGTTACTTAAGCTTGCCTTTTGCTGTGAAGCTTGTGCTTAGTGCATATGAGAAGAGGCTTTAGCACACCGTACGAACACACGCGGAAAGAACTCAAAAGTGAATCATCCACCGACAATCAGCGCTGTTTCCCAGCTCACAGTAACAGGAGTGTGTGGGGGGGGGGGCAGCTCACAGTAACAGGAGTGGGGGGGGGGGGCAGCTCACAGTAACAGGAGTGTGTGGGGGGGGGGGGGGGGGGGGGGGGTGGCTACACTAGCAGAGACACCGAATCCGGCTGAAACAACAGGAGGCCGGCGTGCTGTAGCGACAGACAAAGATAGAGAGCCCTGGTGATAATGTAGCTCAGGCAGTGTGTTTTACGA
>JAVDOI010000493.1:12500-22500 GCA_032191485.1 Leptoclinus maculatus
TCAAAGAACGAGACACACACACAGAGCATGAATGTGAAGAACAGGAGCGCGCTGAAACACACACACACACACACACACACACACACACACGCTGGTACAGCGGCTCAACGTGTCCTCGCACACAAAGAAAGGACACGCAAAAATACGCAAACACTTTGAGTTGTTCAAACAGAATAACTCAAGCAGATGGAGATAGCGGTCTGCACGCACACACACACACACACACACACACACACACACACACACACACAATGCGTCTATTTATAAAGTTATAATTGCATAACACGCTGTGCTCTAATTCCAGCCTACTGAGCACACAGGATGTCCACACACACACACACACACACACACACACTGACCGTGTATTAACTCCTCATAGACATGAACGTGTGTGTAAACACACACTCTACAGTGTCAGTAATACACAGAAACACACCGTCATGGTTTGATTTCATTCCCATGATGGAATATTTCAATACAAAAATTAAAAACAAAAAAAAACATTTACAAAGAAAATAAATACAGATATGAATAAATCAGTAATTTAACATACATGTTCTGATCCAAACCAGGAATTTCATGAGGATAATTTGGCCTTGACCTTTGACCTCCTTCCTCGACTAAAATGTCAAATTAAAAGAAAATCCTCCAACGGATTTATAAATGCATCTAAATGTGCAATTACTTTCATTTTACATGAATTCAAAAAGACTGAAATGGAAATACTATTTTATATCCAACTATAATTGGAGTTCGTTAACAAAAAAAACCCTGTGAATTAAAAAAAGAAAGAATAATTCAAACCGTCTCACATTTGGAGTGGCGTTGGTCTCAGACTGAATAATGTCTTTAAAGTGTTTAAAGTGTGTGTTTCCTGTAGCTGCACATTGAGAGAGGACCGCAGGATTTTGGCAGGCGGCTTCAGGACCCTCCTAATTAAAACGTGCTGAATATTCAAATGCTGCGTTAGCATAACAATGGCCGGCTGGCCGGGCCGGCTTTAAATGAGGCCTTTTGTTTTTAGCTCTCTGCTGCCTCATTAAGCCTGCTGGAGCTTAAGTTAGCGAGCCGACAGCCGCTAACCGGAGCTCAGGCCTCGGCCCTCGCCCTCCTCCTCCCTCCCTCCTCCTCCACATTCTCCCCAAACCAAAGCACCCCCCCTTCCCCGCCCCCGATTTCAGCCTCTTCGCTGTTTGGTCCCGCCGGGCCGCGGCTTGCTGCTGCAGATCTGTCCGAGCCCTTCTGTCTCTCCTCTCAAACCCCCGGACCACTCTGCCCCAATTTCCTCTCGCTCCACTTCAGTCTCCATAACACGCGGAGCAGCCTGAACCACACACGACCACAGAACCCCCGAGCCGGCCGAAGCCACCAAACAGGAGCACAAACAGGAACGCAGGGAGACAAGACAAGATGATTTCATCACGGGGATTCTCTCATTTGTGCGTTTTCTCCCGTCCCGTCAGTGGATGGCGGGCGTGAACAAGCCGTGACACAGACCGACAGAGTGAGACAAGGCGGGGTGGGGGGGGGGGGGGTGAAGTGAAGATGGAAAGGAGCTTGGCACCGGATCAAGACCGTCGGGCACAATGTGCCATCCAGTCGCCAAACAAAGCGGTGCCACTGCCGAGCCCCCGTGGCACCGGAGTGCCGAGGAGCTCCGGCTCCGAGCGAAGCCGCAGAGATGCAAAGAAGGCCCCCGGACTATATGCGGGGAGAGAGCGGCTGCAAAAAGCCCACAGCGCTCGGCCGGCCCGGATGGAGGCCGGAGAACCAACAGGCGAGTGGACAGAGGCCGACTGTCGGTGGGACAACAGAGGCTCTGTTTACAGCTGCAGGTCACATCAGCTCCACAGACATCAGAACACACATCACTGCTGACCAGAGCTCACAACACGTCCACCAAACAGACACACTTTATATTGCATTTATAAATATCAGTCTACAATAAACTCAGGATTAAATTCTGATTAAATGCATTAAAGAAATTGAAAATATAAATTAAAACCATAATTAAATAAGGTTCATAAATCTGATAGAAATGAAGGTCATAGATATGTTTAAAAAATAAACTACAAAAAAGCAGTTTAGTGTAAAAATCTAATCATGTATTTTCTCTACAAAAAAGGAAAACATAACTCATAATATGAATATTTTGCGGACAAATATCCACAGCTGCAGTGATTCATAGATCGTCTCTCAGGGCCTGTAAGGTGCTGGATCAGAATTATTATTATTCATTTATTATTGTTAATATGATAACAAAGATCAAACTATTCGGAAATATAATTCTCTGGGGTTATTTTTTGGATGATTCTCCCTGTCGTTGTTTTTTCCCAGCATCCTTTGCTGTCTCCTCCTCTGTCTGTCCTCTTAAACCTGTGCAGAGCATCAATTAGGAGTCAGACACGAGACAAAGGCAGACGGACAGTTCGCTGACAGGTGGATCTGTGGGAAATCCCAGTGTTCCGTCTTCATTTACACCTGCGACTTGCAGACATTCTTTTTGAAAGCGTTGAAACCTGTGAAATCCATTCGACCCCTCGCTCCGCTTTACACGCTGCTTCTCATTTCTAGCCCCCCCCCCCCCCCACCCTGAGACGGGTGTTTTACAGGTGGGGGTTAGACAGACAGACAGGTTCATAGGAGGTCAGACAGCTTCATACTTGCTGGAAGGTTTTCTCTTTGAACGCAGACAGTGTTTTAAGGATTTTCGAGACATTCATAAATATATTTTAAATAGGAAAAAAGCAATTAAGCGAAATATATCTTTAACAGACTGGTGATGGGTAGACCTCCAACTTCCTCATTTTCAAAATTTGTTGCATTTATATTATTATTATAAAAGAATGAAAATCGATTCAAAATAACATGATTAATCAGAGATCATCACTGATATTAATATGAAATACAACTCTGTAATTAAGGAAATCATTTTCCAGCTCTGCCTTAAATACATTTTCAAGGTTATAGCTAAAATAAACTAAATATCACAAATATAATTCCAGGCCCAAGAAAAAGTCACAAGTCCCTGAATGTCACACACACTCAAACAAACACGTGTGTCATTCCGCCCAGAGCAACACAACAAAAAGCATTCTATTTAATACGAAGGCTGGATTTATTTTTCTACATTTACGTTCTTAAAAAACAAATATAAATACTTCAGAGAAAGACAAAAATATACAGCAGCGAGCGGATTAATTAAAAAAGAAATCTGCAAGCGCAGAATCCGGGAGACAGTAAAGCAACAGCACAACATGGAGACATTTGGGGAAGTTTTTTTCAAACAATTTTTTTCTAATTGCTGAGGTGTGACACGCGCACACTGTAAACACATATTCATCACATTTCAGAGGACCAACCGAGCCGCTATACGGCACTCCACAGCAGCACTGTCACTTTCCCCCGCTCCACACACACGCACAGGCACACACACACGCACACACACGCACACACACACACACGCACACACACACACACACACACACACACTTTTATTTCACAAACAACAGCATCGCTGTTTTGTTTGTTTTTTCATCCAGAAATAAACCCGACAGAGTCACAGTCACAGTCCGTTCGCGCTTTCACGCGCGGCGGCGACCCGACGCGCTGTTGAGTTGCTACGTGAAAAAGCGACACTCTTCACCTTCACACCTCCTCTCCCTCTCTCTCTCTCTCTCACTCTCTCTTTCTCACACACCCTCTCTCTCTCTCTCTCTCCCCTCTTTCTCTCTTACACCCTCGCTCTCCCCCAAACCCTCGCAGGAGGGAGAAAAAAAGAACCGCTATTCAAGGGATGGAAGTGTCCGTCTTACCGCTTTTCCGTTGTAGTAATACATCAGTGGGCTGCTTGTCATCCCGGGGATGGTGTACGCACAATACATCGTTCCTCTCCCTCCGCAGAAAGATGGAGAAAAAAAAGCGCCTCTATTTCTCCCTTTTCTCTCTCCGCGTGTCTTTCCCTCCCTCTCTCTCTCTCTCTCTCTGTTTTGGTTTATTACGCTCCCCCCGCCCCTACTCTCGTCTTCCTCGCCACCTTTCTTCTTCTCCCTCTTCTTGCTTCAACTTTTCTGGGATTTGTTATGATCTCGAACTCTCGCCGCTCCGCTCGCGTGTCGCTGGCTGCGCGGTTTTTTTTCCCGGCCGACAATTCCTTCAGTTGCATTTTCCCATATGGCCGAGCCGAGGCACGCGGAATATGCAAAGTAGGCAGAGAGAGAGAGGAGTGCCCCTCCCCTTCTCTCTCTCTCTCTCTCTCTCCCCCGCTCCGTCTCACACACGCGCGCACGGAAAATGTACGGAAAGACAGAGGTTGAAACGTAGCTCACGCACATATACACACAGAAGCAGGCGCTCGCGGACACGCGCGCGGTTGCCGACACTCTTTCAACTTTCCACAGTAAATCTGGAAGTCATCCCCTTCTCCCTCCCTCTCTCCCTCTCTCTCTCTCTCTCCTCGCGCGGTGCTGCAGTTCGCCGCCTGCCTTTGAACTGAGCCGAATATTCACTTTTTCCACTGCTTTTAGACCGCGCGCTCCTTTCAACACACTATCCTTTTTTTACTCCTCTCTCCTCCCCTCACTCCTTCTCCACTCTCCTGTTTCCTCTCATCTCTTCCTCCCTCATTTTCTCCTCTCCTCACTTGTTTTCTCCTCAAGTCTCCTTCTTCCTCCCCCTTTGGCTCTCCTCAGGCCCTTCTCTCTTGTTTGCTCCTTTCACATTTCATCCCACCTTCCTGGGTTCCTCTCTCCCTTGTTTGCTCATACCCTTTTCTCCCCCTCTTTTGTTTCCTCCTCTCCTCACCTGTTTCATCCTTTCATATTAACTCTCCTAATTTCTTCCATTGTTTCCTTATTTTATCTCATCTTCCTCTTCCTCCTTGCCTCCTCCTTTCATATTTATTCCCTTCTTTCCTTGTTTCCTCCTCTTCTCCCATCCCCTTATTCCTCCCTTTCCCCCTCTCCTCTTGCTTCCACCTCTGCTGACCTGTCTCCTCATCTCCTATTTCCTATTCTCCTTTCTTTTTTTGTTTCCTCATTTCCTCTCATGCCCTTCTTCCTCATTGCCTCCCTCTCCTCTTGTTTCCTTGGTTCCTCCCCCTGAGTTTACTCCTCTCCTCCCTAGTTTTCTCCTCTTCTCTCCTCTTTTATTGCATTTTACCACATGACATACATCCTAAATACTTCCTGGCCAACACGTTGATCTTCATCTGTCCCTCGTCAGAGTCCTGTCCATGTGTTTTTATTACAACATTGACTTTTATCTATTGTAATGTCATTTCATTGACTACTTGATACCATATCTGACTGACTGGAGGCTCAGCCACTGGATTGGTTATCAATTACATTTGAATCAGGCTGCTAAAGTTAAAGTACACCTGGAAACAAAATGAGTCATGATGAAATCCAAAGCCAATATTGAGATCAATTGAAGGAAGCAATGTTCAAACTCAAACTGGCCAATAGGAGGCGCCATAAACACCTCATTTATTGACGTGAGTGACTTGTTTTTTCTCTCCTGGCACACAATGTTTCTGGCATCACAGACAACTGTCTGTGGAGGTTTAATGTGGCCTTTTATCAAAAATACAATTGTGTTAAAACAACAGTTGTGTGTGAGGAGCTGTTCAACTGTATATATTTGCAACATGAAAACAAAGTTTCGTTGATCAGATGGCGCCTTAAATTAAATTAAATTAAAATTAAAGGTAAACTCTAAAATACCGAAAGAGCCTCCATTGTAAGTCTGATTGACACGCAGGTCTGTGTACAGACCCAGAAGCACAGACTCCCCAGATTTACCACAACGACATGGAGGAATGTGGTGTTCCTAACTGCGTCAAATCAGCTTTGTTTTCAATAAGCTTTGACATTTTTGGATCTGTCTCTGACAAGAGTGGTCCAGCGTTTGAAGAGATACTTCTCTTCTGGATAATCACAGGCTTCCTGCTTCAACGTTGGCCCCTCGTACTCATGTGCACACTCAGTTCTCCTGAGGCGATGGGGAGTATCACTGTCAAGCTCCCTGAGGTAAAACTAGTGAGCACACCGGAAACCTCAGAGGGGGTTCTTCGCTTTAAAGCCAGCAATTAAATATTGCGGTTCCTTACATTTGGGCGACTCACAAGAGACCTTTAGTCTATAAGAATCAAGCTCCAAAACCACTGAATCCTACATGTCCCATAATGCAATCTGATCGATTCATTAGACTCTCCCTGGTAAATGCCAAACTCTGGCGGCAACCTCCAGGTTCTGAAAAGAGAAGCCAGTGCTGAAGTGTCTTAAAGCTGCATTCTCTCTAGTGTCCACCAGGGGGCGACTCCTCTGGTTGTATAGAAGTCTATAGAAAATGACTCTACTTCTCTCTTGATTTATTACCTCAGTAAACATTGTAAACATGAGTTTATGGTCTCAATCGACAGGTTCAAGTCTTCTTCAACACAACATGATGTTCATTTAGTAAATTAATTGTTAATTGTAACATTTTGGTTGCGTAGAAATGTCTTTTTCAGGTTTCGGTTGTACTTAGCTCGCTCTCTGCTGCCACGTCCGGTTGCAAAAAACCAAGATGGTGTCAGCCGAAATGCCGAACTCAAGGCTTCAAAACGTCAGTCCACAAACCCATGGGTGACCTCCATGTTACTACGTCCACCTCCTTTTTAGTCCATTGTAAGACTTTAGTTCAGGGGTCTTCAACGTGTTTCAGGCCAAGGACCCCCAAACTGATAGAGATGGAGCAGGGACCCCTGACTATGTATATTGTATAACATTGTGTTTTATATTAAACTGGGCCTCGTGCCATGTATAAACATACCTCTTTATTGTGCATTCAATACTAAGCTATTCAAATAATACACAGGTTCATATATTCATGTTTTTATTGTAAACATAAAGGTCCAGTGAGGAGGGGGGCCGTGACACTGACATTCATAAACATACCTTGTCAGCTGATACCAATGTTAATATCAACACAGTCTGTTAATCACATGATAATCATGAATACAAGCTGTTCAGATTGATGTTTTCATTTTAAACTTAAATGTGGAAATGAAAATGAGTGATGGCCTATTAGTGCCACTGCCATGCATAAACATACCTGTTATCTTACATACAATACTGAACTATTAAAATAATGGACACATTCATGTTTGGAAAAAAAAAAAAAAAAAAAAAATTGTCTAATCAACCAAAAATGTCGCGGACCCCCTGCAGTACCTCCGCGGACCCCCTAGGGGTCGCGGACCCCCTGTTGAAGACCTCTGCTTTAGTTTGTAACGCAGGCTTCATGTTATTGTCTGTTCTCCTAAACCCCAGGCCAAGATAACCCTCACTATGACATCATCAGCTCCTCCAGAGCCACAGAACAACCTCATACAACTGGTACACAGGCGGAGCACCAACGAGCCTTCATCATCCTAACAAGTGGGTGGAGTTCCCCTTTAAAAAAGACATGAAATGACACAGACAGAAAGAGAGAGAGAGAGAGAGAGAGAGGGAGAGAGAGAGAGAGAGAGGCAGCCACCAGAGTGATTCAGTCTTCCAAATTTCATATTAACATCGTCATCATTCATCCTATTCAAACAAATAATAGACTCCAAAACAAGCGAGCAGACCTCCCAAACCCGTCTCTCTCTCTCTCTCTCTCTCTCTACCTCTCTCGCTCTCCCTCTCTCTCCTCTTCTTTCGGCTTTAATTTGATTAAAAAGCGAGCTGCAGGAAGGGGAGGGAGGGCTGATGCACATCTAATAAGTGGACCATCTGTCTGCAGCGCTGGCTGGCTCCCAGCATTGTACCCAACCAGACTGTATGGGACATGAAGGGAGAAGAGATGGAGGGATGGAGAGATGGAGGGAGGGAGGGAGGGAGGGAGGAAAGAAGAGCGGGGGGGGGTATATATATATATATAGAGCCCAAAAAGAGTGACCCGTTTGAGGAAAAGAAGCAGAGACAGCATTTTTTATTTTGCCTGACGCTTGCTTGGTCAACAAACCTGCAGAGGAGATGAAGAAGAATGAAGAGCGGAGGAGGAGAGGAAGAGAGGAAGAGAGGAGCGCTCAAAGGAGAGCATTACGAGAGAGGAGAGGAGGAAAGGAAAAAAAGGTGAGGGGGGTGAGAAAGAGGGAGGAAAGGAGAATGTTAGGGAAGGGAGAAAGCAGGCGGAGGGTGGAAGAGGAGAAAAAAAGAGGAGAGGGGAGGAAAAAGGAGGGAGGAGAGGAGGAATGAAGGAAAGGGAAGTAATCAGAAAACTAGGGGGAAAGTAGAGGAGGAGAAAAGGTGGGAAGAGAGGAGAGTTTCGGCTAAGTGTTCAATACTGACCTTTGACCTTAAGGTAGTGCATTCTATTCCAAGCTTCAGCTCTATCTGTCTATTTAAGGTGGACCGGAGACATGAACGGGACAACAGCCATTGTCCTCCTCTGCTTTAACGAGCCACCAAAGGTCACATGTTCCTTCCTCTTTCTATCCCTTTCTCATCCTCCCTGCATTCTCCCCTTCCTCCCACCTTCCTTCTTTACTAATAACCCTCCGCTTTCTCCTTCCTTCTCTCCCTCCCTCTCGTCTCCCCATCGTCTTCCCTTCCCCAAATCCTTCTCGTTCCTCCTCTAAGCACCTCCTGTCCTCCAACCATTCAATGTCTCCCCTCTTTCTCTACCTCCCTTCTCTCTAAACTCAACCATCTCCCCCACCTCTTGATCCTCCTTTCCTCCCTATTTCTTTATCTCCATCACTTGTCCTCTTCTTCCTGTCTTCGTCCTCCACCTCTCTCCTTTCCCCAACTTCCGTCCCACCTCATCTACTCCTTCCTCCCACCGCCTGCTTCTCCCCTATCTTTCCCCTCCTCCTACTTCATCCCTACAGCTCCCTTCATCCCCGTCTTTCCTCCTTTCTTAATGCCATGCCCCCGCCCAGTTTCCCTCCTCCCTCCTCCCCCTCCTCCTCCTCTTTGGTGGTGAGATGACAGTTAATCCCTGGTTGAATTATAATCTCACATTTCATCCCGATTTCACGCCGACAGGATTTTCTTCACATTACGACGCCCAGTTGTCAATCTCCCTCCCTGCTCTCGTCTTTCTCAATGTCTCCGTCCTTTTTCTCCGCATCTCTCTTTTTGTCGCTTGAGTTCTTCCTCTTTTCACAGCATCTTTTTTTATTACCTTCCCATCTTCCTTTCCTGCCTTTCTTCCTTCCTTTTTGCCTCGTTTCTTCCATTTTCCTTCCCTCTTCATTTGTTTTTGTTCTAATTTCCTTCTTTCTTTCCGTAATCTTCCTCTTCTTCTTCGAGCCTTTCTTTTTTTGCAATAACTCCCTTTATTCCTCTCTCTCTCTCTCACATGGATCAGTTCTGGCCTGAAGGCCTGGGAACTCTCTCTCTCTCTCAAACACACACACACACACACACACACACACACACACACACACACACACACACACACACACCTACACACACATACACACACACACACACACACACACACACACACACAGGTATAGACACGCATGCGTACACACACGGAGGAACATGAAGGTACACACACTTTCACACATATTTGAAACAGAGGCAGATTGTGAGTAAGAGAGTATGAGGCCGGTCTATCTCTCCATCCAACTGTTTGGATGGATTCATCATCTGATGATTCAGATGATGATTTGTACCACTTGAAAAAAAATACATTTAGGAAAATTAAACAGAGTTAACTGTCGAACTCATCTAAACAAAATCCCACCCCTCCCTCTCAGCCATCGTGTATCCACCGTGGATAAATGTTATGTTGTATTAAAGTGATACATGTGCCTAGAAATCCTAGAAAAACTACTTTAACCTCATCTTGCCTCATAATCTTTAAGTTCAGACATTTTCTACAGCAGTCCAGCTCAATGTTGTCTGCGTCCGGTAACTGCTAGTAGCTAATACAACGTGAATACATGGTCGAGATTCACCAAAATAACAATATATGGTGGAAATAAGCAGGGCTCAGGTGGCAACGTGATATCACCCAAAGC
>JAVDOI010000494.1:0-15000 GCA_032191485.1 Leptoclinus maculatus
GGACAAACTGTACCAGCATTTGCCTGCTGGCAGTATCCTCCATCACCTGAGTCCTCGGATGATAGAAACACTTCAACACAGTCCTTTTCACTTCACAGCTACCGAATAGTGAACCTTGAAAATGTGTTTATATCCGAGCGTGTCGGAGTTGAACAGAATTAGATTTTCCATCACCTGGAGAGAGAAATGCAGCTGAAAGGAAACATTCACGTTCCTGATGGCAGCCGGAAAAAAACACATTTTGGGCTGAATTCAAACAAACATGTCAAACCAACAACCTTCATGTAAAATATCTACTTGAGTTAGTGGGTTATTAAGTTTATTTGACCTGCTTTAACCGATTACGTCCATACACAACTGCCTTGAGAAAACCATAGATTTAAAAAGATTAAAGACAAACCACTGCCCCAAATACTCTCAGGATCACCAAATGTGGATTAATCCGCTGCTAAAAATAGTTCTTCTGTTTGTTTTATAAAACAGTGAGCAGTTCATATTTACATCTTCTCTAAGAACCGATGGGCTTGGAGCCGAGAGCCACAGGAACAACTCAAACTATTTTTTTATGGGATTAGTTGACATTAAGAAATACTAAAAATAGCCCTTTCTTCAAACTTGGTTATGAAATGTTTCCATTTGTACTAGTTCATGAATAGATTGTGAGACTGGAGTCTCTATGTTCCACTCATCAGACATGAAATAAAGTGTGTGTGTGTGTGTGTGTGTGTGTGTGTGTGTGTGTGTGTGTGTGTGTGGAGCAGTCAGCTGTTATTAATAGAGGAGTAAAAGGTGGACCATTATACATCACCAGGCCACCCGGTTGCCATGGTAGCTTGCATGTAAGTGCACCGGTTTTGCCCGAAGCCCCCGAGTGATAAAAGCAACAGGGATTTGAACTCGTGGCCATCAGGGCTGAGGGATGAACAGGGAAAAAATAACCTCATCTGCTGTGAAGAGAGCTGAAATTTTACTTTCAATGTTAAGTCTCTGTTTTTATTAGTTAATCTTCTCCTGCGAGGCACCACGAGGACGTAAGAAAGAGGTGCTGATAGCAGAGTGGCGCTCGGGCCTCACCATTAATCACAAAGGGAAGCCACGGAGACGCTCCCTGATCCAGTATTCTTTCGAGTGCATTTGCGCTTACGAGTGATCCAACCCGGGATGGAAACAAAAACGAGGAGGGAAGAAGAAGAAGAAGAAGAAGAAGAAGAAGAAGAAGAAGAAAAGGAAACGAGGAGTGAGCGAGCGGCGGCAACAAAGGGAAGCCTCGAGGGGCTTGTACAAAGACAAACAAAGCAAAGAGACAGTGTGAGAGGAATGAAGATGGCAAACAGAGACAGCAGTAGGAGGTGAGAAGACAAAACAGAAGTACAAGGAAACACAAGGGAGAGCAATACAAAACCAACAAAACCGAGGAGTAACGAGTGAGGGAGGAGCAGAGGAAGAGTGTAACACCTTCCAACAGGAGAGAGAGAGAGGGTGATTAATATGGGCAATGTGTTTACGTCTGTTTTCACTCATGGAGAAAATAGGATTCTGGGTAAATAATGACATTTCTACCAGGAGCTTTGGCGTAATATTTGCATCCAGATAAGTTTTTCCTTCATTTGGAAACCACCAACCACAGACAGGAAATGGCTGTGGTTGGCTGTGGTTGGCTGTGGTTGGCTGTGATTGGCAGTGATTGGCAGTGATTGGCTGTGGTTGGCTGTGGTTGGCCAGCTGTGTGGAGGTGAGAAACTAGACGGGTTAAGTCTTCTCTCTAAGACTGTTATGGAGTTCAACCGTATGACCATTTTTCAAGAGATTGTGTGAACGTTTGCCATGTTTTCGCCATTTGTGCAATTATTGTGTCTCAATCCTCTGTATGAGGAGTCACAGGTTAGTCTCATCTCGTTGCTATAAAGTCCTAATCAAGTCCCAAGTCAAGTTTTAAGGTCAAGACCAACAACTCCTAATCAAGTTCCAAGTCCAGACCATCTAGTTACAATACAGTTTTAAGTCCAGACCAACAAGTTTCAAGGAGCTCCAATCAATCTCCAAGTCCAGACCAACAAGTCCCTTCAAGTTCTAAATACAGACCAACAACATCTAAGTCAAGACCAACATGTTCCAAGTCCAGACCAGCAGGCCCCAATCAAGATCTGAGTCGTGGCCAATGAGTTCCAATCAAGCAGCAAGTACTCACCCATCCGGACGGCAGAGAGGATGTTGGCCCGGCTGAAGGAGAGCGGTGCCATGGTCAGCAGCAGGACGGCGACGTAAATCGACAGCAGCAGTGCTGGCAGAGCCGGCATCTTCCACTGCTCCTCATGGAGAATGGTCTGCTGGCTGCCTGTACCTCCACCTGCAGGACAGGAGGAGTCATTACTTCTACAATCAAACACGTATAATAGACAGCATATCATAATATCCTGCATTTCAGATGTTGAGTCCTGGTTTTAATTGATTGAATGTAACAGCTGACACGTTTTAACAGGGTCATCTATTACAACCTCAGTGCTCTCATCAGTGCAGCAGAGCACGAGTTAATGTTGCCTAATAATAGGTAGCAACAAATATGTGGAAGAAGTGACAAGCGTCATAGCAACGGCAGCCAACGACATCATCACTAGTGACTGCAGTCAAAGTTACCAAGCGGAGAACCTCCCAAAAATACGAGTATGTGACGTATAAATCCTTGAATCTCTTATTAAATCAGAAGCTGTTAAAACATTACAATGTGAACGAGAGCAGGACTGAACGGAGGTTCAACCAACAGAGACTCTGCAGAGTAACACAACGTTGGCTGTGATCAACTATTTTGACGACAAAGAAGAAGAGATTGTTGTTCAGGTGTTTCAGGATTAGTGTGGATGAAGTCTGAGAAGGAAAGCAAGGGATGCTGAGAAGAGCACGAGGAGATTAGAGACAAAGGAAAGAGGGAAGCAAAATGTGGAAAAAAATAAGAAAGGGAGGGGAGAGAAAATGTGAGAGAAGACGGGAGACGGGGAAGGACGAGAGAGACAGACAAGAGATGGAGAGACTCTCACATGTTGCAGAGGGAGAGAGATGTTTTCATTAGCGTGTGTGTGTGTGTGTGTGTGTGTGTGTGTGTGTGTGTGTGTGTGTGTGTGTGTAGGTGTGTGTGTGTGTGTGTGTGTAGGTGTGTGTGTAAGTGTGTGTAGGTGTGTGTGTGTGTAGGTGTGTGTGTGTGTGTGTGTGTGTGTGTGTGTGTAGGTGTGTGTGTGTAGGTGTGTGTAGGTGTGTGTGTGTGTGTAGGTGTAGGTGTGTGTGTGTGTGTGTGTGTAGGTGTGTGTGTGTGTGTAGGTGTGTGTGTGTGTGTGTGTGTGTGTGTGTAGGTGTGTGTGTGTGTGTAGGTGTGTGTGTGTGTGTAGGTGTAGGTGTGTGTGTGTGTGTGTGTGTGTAGGTGTGTGTGTGTGTGTGTGTGTGTAGGTGTGTGTGTGTGTGTGTGTGTGTGTGTGTGTGTGTGTGTGTGTGTGTGTGTGTGTAGGTGTGTGTGTGTGTGTGTGTGTGTGTGTGTGTGTGTGTGTGTGTGTGTGTGAGTGTGTGTGTAGGTGTGTGGGTGTGTGTGTGTGTGTGTGTGTGTGTGTGTGTGTAGGTGTGTGTGTGTGTGTGTGTGTGTGTGTGTGTGTGTAGGTGTGTGTGTGTGTGTGTAGGTGTGTGTGTGTGTGTGTGTGTGTGTGTGTGTAGGTGTGTGTGTGTGTGTGTAGGTGTGTGTGTGTGTAGGTGTGTGTGTAAGTGTGTGTGTGTGTGTGTGTAGGTGTGTGTGTGTGTAGGTGTGTGTGTGTGTGTGTGTGTGTGTGTGTAGGTGTAGGTGTGTGTGTGTGTGTGTGTGTGTGTGTGTGTGTAGGTGTGTGTGTGTGTAGGTGTGTGTGTGTGTGTAGGTGTGTGTAGGTGTGTGTAGGTGTGTGTAGGTGTGTGTAGGTGTGTGTGTGTGTGTGTGTGTGTGTAGGTGTGTGTGTGTGTGTGTAGGTGTGTGTGTGTGTGTGTGTGTGTGTGTAGGTGTGTGTGTGTGTAGGTGTGTGTAGGTGTGTGTAGGTGTGTGTGTGTGTGTGTGTGTGTGTGTAGGTGTGTGTGTGTGTAGGTGTGTGTGTGTGTGTGTGTGTGTGTGTGTGTGTGTAGGTGTGTGTGTGTAGGTGTGTGTAGGTGTGTGTGTGTAGGTGTGTGTGTGTGTGTGTGTGTGTGTGTGTGTGTGTGTGTGTAGGTGTGTGTGTGTGTGTGTAGGTGTGTGTGTGTGTGTGTGTGTGTGTGTAGGTGTGTGTAGGTGTGTGTAGGTGTGTGTAGGTGTGTGTGTGTGTGTGTGTGTGTGTAGGTGTGTGTGTGTGTGTGTAGGTGTGTGTGTGTGTGTGTGTGTGTGTGTGTGTGTGTGTGTAGGTGTGTGTAGGTGTGTGTGTGTGTGTGTGTGTGTGTGTGTGTGTGTGTGTGTGTGTGTGTGTGTGTGTGTGTGTGTGTGTGTGTGTGTAGGTGTGTGTAGGTGTGTGTGTGTGTGTGTGTGTGTGTGTGTGTGTGTGTGTGTGTGTGTAGGTGTGTGTGTGTGTGTGTGTGTGTAGGTGTGTGTGTGTGTGTGTGTGTGTGTGTGTGTGTAGGTGTGTTTTGCATGTTTCCCAGAACACAACGAGTGCAGAGCCTACGATCAGCATCCAACACTGTTCAATCCCATCATGCAACTGCTTCATCTCTCCATCTCTGCACAGTTGAGTTACGTCCCCCCCCCCCCCCCCCCCCCTCTAGCTTTGTTTAACCTGTCCCTCGCTAAATGTTTATCACCAATGAGGCCGTCTTGCATGAATTCAAATGAGAAACCCCAAATGGAATTTAAATTGTCTGGAGTCAATCGGAACGAGCTCGATAGCAGAGAGATGGAGAGTGGAAGATAAAGGCCTCCAATGAAAGAGGGAGGGGGGGGGGAGATACAGATGATGATGATAATGATAATGATGATGTAACTGTTTTTAACAAACTGAATGTTTTGTCTTCCCAGAGTCTCAGTGTGCAAACTGATAGTTGGTTTAAGACAAAACTCTCTCCTTATCGTGTAAAACTGTGCGAGAGGAAGAAATGATTTCATTACTCGTGGACAAAAAGGGGAAGTAGCTCCAAAATGAACCTTCAAAACAACTTGCCGTTTGCCAACAGAGTGACTGAATGAAGAAAGAAAGAGAGAGAAAGACAACGGAGGCAGAAGGAGACTGAAAGAGAAAGAAAGAATATGAAGGCAACGATCTGAGTGACAGAAAACTGGACAGAAAGAGACGTGATGGTGAGCTGAGACAGGAAATGAGAAACGGCTGCAGGCAGGAATAAACAAATGATGACAACAATTAATTAGGGTCTTTCCTGCAGGAAGTGCGAGCTAACAGAGCTGATACACCGGCCGCCACCAGCGGCTCCGAGGCTAATCGCAGCCTCGACTCCATCAACTGCTTTCAATCCCAACTCTTTATTTATTGTTTTGTTGTTGTTACATCGGAGGCATTGAGATGACACTCATTCACTGCGACTCACAGCGAGTGTGGCGGAGCAGGAGGCTTTGAGTCCCGCTTCATCAGTCTGACAAGTGAAGACGGCGACTACAGAGCAAACAAACGCTGCTGAGGACGTGTGAGACGACGTGTGTGTGATGAAGAGTGTGATGAAGAGAGTGAAGAGAAGAAGACTGAGTGCTGTTTGTTGGTGCAGAAACACAACAACAAAGCAGGGATCCCCTGATTTGTTAAAACTCGCCCAGTCGGGCAAATGGGTCAGAAATCTGAGTCTGGTGGGTGTGAAGAAAGCAAGATAACGGACCTTCATCTGTCTGACGTGTTTTAAACGTTAGTGAAGTAAAAGCTACGAAATATAATGCGCGGAAATTGCATAGATATCCAACAAAATTATTATTATTATTGTTATTCACTTAATCATGAATGAGGAAGTATACAGAGTGAAAAAAGAAGCATTCTGGATGTTCTTTGATGTTGGTGAATCGTTTACGTTGTGTCGGCAAACTACTTTTTAAATGAACTTAACATTGCAGTTAAGATGAACTATTCCTAAAAAGATAAGTTAATTCAACAAGATGCTTAGTTGAGCCAACTTTTATTATTATGTTTGCATAACTGAAATGTATAAATTGATTCAACTTTAAACAACTTTTATTGTCATGTTTGTACAACTCAAGAAATCAATAAAAGTTTGTTGGTTTAACTAGTTATTGTATGTTGCTTTAACTAGGATTAAGGTTTATTCAACTTGAAATGTCGTGTTGGTATCACAAAAAAACTTTGATGGAACTTTGTTGCCTCGTCTATTTATTCTAAGTTAAAGGAACTAAAGCTCTTAGCTTTGTCTTACTTAACATTTTAAGGCAGCCAGGTTACACATTATTTAAAGTTGAACAAGCTTGTTAATGTTTACAGTGTAGGAGACCGATGTTCGTTTTCTGTGTGAAAAATAGAAGTCAATGTTGTCACGTAACTTGCGTAATTCAGTAACGGCACGTCCGCAGTTATTTTAACCCAAACGACGACCTTTTTTTTAAGAACATAACTAAGTAGTTTTGTTGCCTAAGAGACTGTATTCATGTAACGAGCAGAAATGAACACGTGTTGCTGGATTTCGTAGGAAAACGCATGAAAAAAGAGGATACGTTGCTGTGATTCATACTAACAGCTGTGGGGTGATTCCAGTAGGAAAAAACAGGCACAAAAAAACAGCAAGAGACGCTTTTAACCAACTCATGGTGCCAACATACAGCTGATAGAAGCGACAAATGTCATTTCAGCTAAAAATGAGAAGCTGCTTTTATCTTCTTCTTGAAATCTGGGCTTTAAAAATGACTTGGATTCAGACGTATCTCTGCACATGTAAACTGTGCTACTTCAGTTGTCTTGACGGGTTAATGTCTGTGCGTTTGGTGTGTGAAGACACCAGTTTATCAAATACTTCATGGAGATGAGGGAGGTAAAGTGTTGCATGGATGGAAGCAGCAGTGTGCTACCTACCAAAACATGAAACGCTTAAATGATAAAAAAGTAGAACATCAGTGTTGGTTTGGAGCTTCACTGCGCTACATAAACACCACAGACTTTGTGCTTTTGGCTCCCACTGTTCTACCAGTCAACAGAAAATCCCTGAAGAAGAAAACGGCTTTAGAGATTTAGCTCAGCGGGACAAAAAGCATCTCCAGCCTTTCAAACCCGAACTGAAGCCGCTTTCGGTCAACATGAATACATCTCTCAACACAAAAGGTTAGAAAACACGCCTTTTAATCTTCCAAAACCCCAAACTCTCCCGCCCCCGTCTGCAGCGTCGCCATCACAGCGGTGCCTTAAAGGTCACGTCGTAAATTTGACTTTCCTGCTGCACGCCTGGCCTGCTTTTAGCTCTCCTCATTCAGATAAAAACATCACAGCTAGCTGTGAGCTTTTCACATGTGGACGATCGTATCACTCCCACCTCGTTTCAGATGCAGCGAAAGGGAGAAAAAGGCTCCCACCCAACAACAGAGGATAAAGCACTCTGTCTGTCGGGTAATGGCCCTTAATGCTCACCTAAATATAGGATATTAGCTTTCTCTCCCTTCAGGGGATAAGGAGATTTTGTTTTGCAGCGGTGGCATCATGAATCGCAGAGTGTTGCTGACTCAAGCCACTATAATGACTTGGTAATCCGCTCGTTTAGCCGCCGACACGGGGGGGGGGGGGGGGGGGTAGAGGTTCGATTCCTGCACGTGACGCCGGTCTGCTTTTGAAGAAATAACATTTAAATAACGGCGCCCTGCAGTCAAGACGACAGGAAACAACACGGCATGAAACCAGAGGGAAGACTGAATCCTACAATAACAGAAAGTCGTTTTTTCATCCGAACTTTTCATCTGAATGTTTTCATCTGATCAACTGAGAACTAAAGCTTCAGCGCTTTCTTTGGCCCAAAGCTGAACTTCCACCAAAATAATGAAATAAGTTCACCGATTAATTGATCACATATGCTGCTGATAAACAATAAAACCTTTAATGGACTTTCTGGGTAAAGGTGATCTTAAATGGATGTATTCAGATTTTATGAAAGATTTTGAAACTTTGCACTGAATTTTCTGGGTCCGTTTTCATTCAAATTCAAATTCAAGTTCAAATTGTCTGTTTTTTTCTGTTGAAAATAATGCCAATAAAACACGACTCAGAAGAGAAGTGAGTGGATGAGCTCGTATGCAAACGTCTCCTCAACAGGACGCAGACACAGGAACAAGTGAGGGAAGTGCAGCAGTGCAAGAGAAAAAGAAGTAACAAGCAGACGGGGGTTGACGGGAATAAGAACAATGAAGAGTTCAGTTTCCTGCCTTGTGACGGTATTTATCCATTTTCTGGGTGAAAAAAAAATAGAACATTATCGAAAGCTTATCGCTCAGCGGCAGAAGAAACGCAGAGGAATCTGTCTTGGTGGCACCGGCGCTGAGACACTTATCGACAACCTAAAGAGTTCCATGGCACATTATTCATCAGATAAGTTGGAAATAGCAGTGGGAGGTATCGACGGAGGAGAGAGAAACAAGGGAAGAGAGGGGAACAATTTTCTCAGATGTTAAACTGAAAGCTTTACCACCGTTAGTTATTTTGTCTCTAAGTTTTTATCCATTTAAACGACCCTCTATAGCCTCAGACAGACAGGAATAACTCCTGTAATCTATCTCACTGCATTCATGTCTTTATGAACACACTCAGCAGAGCTGAAGGGAGCTGAAGACACTGTGAGGTGACTTTCACCCTGTTTACATCTTCATTATTGTGAATCTTTGGCAATCGGATCACAAGTGGACAGCTCTAAATACAAGTATAACCAATCACTGCTGGAGGTAGATTTGACCCATAAGTCATCACTATCAAATATATTTAAAATATCAGAACTAGTGTTAATGTGGTATGATGTAAGTGATTTAACATATAACCTATTTGATTGAATGTATAACTTATACATACATACATATATGTATATATATATATATATATATATATATACGGTGTGACGTACACTTCCCGAGGATATCGGATACCATTGTCTCTGATGTCTTTCCAGAATAAACTTTCTTAAATGCACTTAGAGATCATAAAAAAGACCCTTCAGAAGTTGCTTGAGAATCTTCATGTTTTAAGAGTTTTTGTGATCCAGTTATATTTGTCTGTACGTCCATAAGCACTCTGCAAACAGGGACTGCCAACAGCTAATTTGGCTCATTTTAAATTGCTTTTTTGGTGTATTTTGGTCTGGTGATATCTTCATATAAATCTGTGTGTCGTCTGCATAATGATGATAAGATGTGTAGTTGTTTTTCATAACCTTCTTACTAGAATATGATCAAGTATAATAGTGGTCTGACACAATATCCTGTCTGAAATAAAGGTGATCTTTGTGATAAAAGTTGCATAATGAATGTCATGTCCATTATTCAAGAACTTATATTTGTCTACAACGAGAGTAGAAAAAAGAGAGCTTTCAAATGTCAAGGGCACTCGTTTCACCTCAGCAGGAGATAAATGCTGACTTGACATTCGTTCTCAGTAACTTTGTGTATGTTCACGAAGTGAAACTCATTCTGTCCAACATCATATCCAGTAATCTGCAGTCGTCACCGGGAGTCAAACACACCGAGGAGACTCCGAAAAACACTGAATGACTTCATAAGTCAAGAGGAATAAACAAGATGAACCTGAGATCTTTGACTGAGGTCTACAAAAAACGTTCAATCACCAATGACAATCAATCTTTACTTCATTTTCTTTAAAGTTCCGTCCCATTGAGGGAACCTGATGGCCTGACAGTGTGTCACGTAATATTTTGAACCACGTTGTCATTGAAGCTACTTGATTTTTGTGTGTGTTTTAACGGCTGCATTCCATCCAGCAAGCAGATAGTTTACGTTTTTGTTGTGCGTCATTTATTCGGTATCTTTGAAAACTGATTTAACCAAATTTGAAACAAGACAACTAATAGAAGAGACATGCAGATAGTTACCTTAAATTACAATCATTTTACGCGTGATGTTTTTGTTCATTTCTTGCCGAGGATACAGGATGAGGCTGAAGGATGAGGACAGAGGAGGCTGAAGGACGAGGACAGAGGAGGCTGAAGGAGGAGGCTGAAGGACGAGGACAGAGGAGGCTGAAGGACGAGGACAGAGGAGGCTGAAGGATGAGGACAGAGGAGGCTGAAGGATGAGGACAGAGGAGGCTGAAGGACGAGGACAGGGGAGGCTGAAGGAGGAGGCTGAAGGACGAGGACAGAGGAGGCTGAAGGACGAGGACAGAGGAGGCTGAAGGACGAGGACAGAGGAGGCTGAAGGACGAGGACAGAGGAGGCTGAAGGACGAGGACAGAGGAGGCTGAAGGACGAGGACAGAGGAGGCTGAAGGACGAGGACAGAGGAGGCTGAAGGACGAGAACAGAGGAGGCTGAAGGACGAGGACAGAGGAGGCTGAAGGACGAGGACAGAGGAGGCTGAAGGACGAGGACAGAGGAGGCTGAAGGACGAGGACAGAGGAGGCTGAAGGACGAGGACAGAGGAGGCTGAAGGACGAGAACAGAGGAGGCTGAAGGACGAGGACAGAGGAGGCTGAAGGACGAGGACAGAGGAGGCTGAAGGACGAGGACAGAGGAGGCTGAAGGACGAGAACAGAGGAGGCTGAAGGATGAGGACAGAGGAGACGGATGAATGGGTGATGCGGCTGCAGCTCTGTGAAGGTGACAGATTGACCCCTGGGTCTCCTCTGCACCCGGGAGAGTCGGACCGCCGGGGTGAGAGAAAAAATAACAAACCCCACTGTCAGCACATATAGAGGAGGAAGAGGAGGAGGAGGAGAAAGAGGAGGAGGGGAGCATGGTAGAAAAGGGGGTTAATGTCAATTAGAGTGGGGGAGGGGAGATATGGAGAGAGGTGTGGGTGGATTTATTGTGTGAGAGAGGAGGGAGAGGTGAGGAGGAAATAGAAGAGAAGAGGAGAGGAGGAAACAAGAGAAGAGAGGAAAGGAGAGGAGGTAACAAGAAAGGAGACAAGATGAGGTAACAAGAGAAGAGAGGAAATGAAATGAGTGTGAATGAGAAAGGAAGGTGATACAAGAAAAGGAAACAAGAAAGTAGAGGAGAGGAGGAAACAAGACAAGAGAGGAGAGGAGGAAACAAGACAAGAGAGGAGAGGAGGAAATGAGTGTGAATGACAAAGAAAGGTGATACAAGAGCGGAAACAATAAAGGAGAGGAGGAAACAAGAGAAGAGAGGATAGGAGAGGAGATAACATGAGAGGAGAGGAGAGGAGGAAACAAGAGAGGAGAGGAGAGGAGAGGAGGAAACAAGAGAGAGGAGGATTCATTGACTGTAAAAGAAGAAAAGCAGTGACGGAGGGAAAATGAATGAATCACTGAAATGAAAATGTATTCCATTTCATTTAATTTATGACACAGCAGCTCCGAGCAGATATTAAACTATCTGAGCATAACATTTAATAACTCGAGCTTCAAACCACAAGAACTGCTGAACAAAAGCCGAAAGTCTTAAAACATAACTCTGCTTCATGACGTCGCGGCTCTACTTCCTGTCGTCCGACCGTCTGACTTTGGTCGGACTTTGATATCACAGTGTTATTAGAATAACACTGATATCATTTTAATATCCTTTAACCAAACCACATCAGACTGAAGGACCACATATGCATGAGACAAACATAGTTATTCATGTGCATCAATAAATAATAAAGGATTGGCAGTTCGGTCTTTATTTATGTAAAAAATATATTGACGCCATCGGAAACCACGTATCTCCATATTTAGTAATTCTTGTTTTGCTTCATCAATTAGTGTTATTAATATCAAATATTCATTATTAAAACATCAATAATAGAAAGACATGAAAGTATCCGACCTTATACAAACACATAACGATGTTCATTTAGAAAAACAGAAATTAGGAAACTTGACTTGCTTTAGAAAAAGATCTCATTATTTATGTTACAATAAATTACCTCACGAAACGGTTCGTATGACATCATTTATCTCCTCATTTTCATGTGTTTTCCTACAAAAATGTCGTAAGACTCAATTAGCTTCGTGAGGTTCAGGAAAAGATCGTTGTTTGGTTTAAACAACCTACAGAAGTGCTGTTAATGAAATACGCAAGTTACGCGACAAACAAATCAACATTGACTTCTCGTCCGATGCAGGGATCGAACATCTGCCTCCTGGTTGTTAGACTCGTAGTTCTGTTGCCTACAGCTAACTGTTGGTTGTGTTGCCTACAGCTAACTGTTGGTTGTGTTGCCTACAGCTAACTGTTGGTTGTGTTGCCTACAGCTAACTGTTGGTTTTGTTGCCTACAGCTAACTGTTGGTTGTGTTGCCTACAGCTAACTGTTGGTTGTGTTGCCTACAGCTAACTGTTGGTTGTGTTGCCTACAGCTAACTGTTGGTTGTGTTGCCTACAGCTAACTGTTGGTTGTGTTGCCTACAGCTAACTGTTGGTTGTGTTGCCTACAGCTAACTGTTGGTTTTGTTGCCTACAGCTAACTGTTGGTTGTGTTGCCTACAGCTAACTGTTGGTTGTGTTGCCTACAGCTAACTGTTGGTTGTGTTGCCTACAGCTAACTGTTGGTTGTGTTGCCTACAGCTAACTGTTGGTTGTGTTGCCTACAGCTAACTGTTGGTTTTGTTGCCTACAGCTAACTGTTGGTTTTGTTGCCTACAGCTAACTGTTGGTTGTGTTGCCTAAACTCTTTTGTTCGATGACTTTGTTGCTCTTTATACCTCGTCTCCCGACTTCCTCCGTGACTCCGGCCAAAACTACGTCATCATAGAGCTTCACTGACCAAGCTGCTGTGTTTGAGGACTCGTGAGGGAGAACGTGCTGATATATAACAACTGGTTACAGTTTTTAAATCAAACAACCAGGAGGAAATGGTTCATTTGTTGGGGGGGGGGGGGGGGGGGGGGGGGGGGGGACTATTTTCAGCCGTGGATTAATCCACCTTTGATCAAATAAACCACGGTATGTTGGTGGTGATGAAGGTGGAGCTCTATGTGATGCATACGACTTGCCGTCGGATTAATTCCCTGTTTTTCTTTGTTACAAACATAAAACATCAGCAGACTGATCAGAGTTTGAATTTCAAAGCGAGACGAGTCTCGTCTCTGAACGGATTTCACTTTAGGATTAAATTCTTACATAATTCTGTCTCGCTCAATCTCTGAGAGAGAGAAAGAAAGAGAGAAAAAAAACAACAAGAGACTCAGATAAGCAAATCTCAGCTCTCTGGTTTCACTCTGTGGAGAGCTGCTCCAATGTCAAAGACTGACCTTCAGCAAACAATACAGAGAGAGGCTGATAGAGTGATGCAAAGAGAGAGAGAGGACAGGAAAGACAATGGAGGAAGAGTAACGAACGATCCGGCTTCATCCTCTCGATACAGACAGCAGAGAACGTGAGCTCTAAAGCCGCTATTATCACCACAACCGCTGTGTGTTTGTGGTTTATCCTCTGGAGAAAATGAAGCGTGCATTGTTTCAACTATTGTTTCTTCAAAGGCTGCAGATATAAAACACAAACAAATACAACACTGCATTAAAAATACTGCTTTCACGTGCACATGTGGAGGAAGATAGGATTGATAGGTTTTATTTATATATTAATAATAAATCAAAGCTCTCTTTAATGTGAACAGAGCTGCTCACAATTAAGACCAAGTCTGCAGCTTTAGGGCCAAATGAGAGAGCCGGATCACTTTAGAGGACACAGTCTCACGGCAGGTCGGGAAATTGTCACCAAATGTAATCTATTGGTTTCATGTACAGAAACACGAATTGTCAGTTTTTTTGTGTCGTTCCAAATGACTTCTTTTTTCGGGACGACATTATGTTAAAAATGTAATTTAGGTTCAGGCAACAAAACAACTTAGTTTAGGTTTAGGAAAAATATCATGGTTGGTCTTAAATAACTACGTACAGTTAGCTTCAGGCAACAAACCAACAGTTAGGTTTAGGCAACAAACCAACAGTTAGTTTAGGCAACAAAACAACAGTTAGGTTTAGGCAACAAAACCAACAGTTCAGGTTTAGACAACAAAACCAACAGTTAGGTTTAGACAACAAAACAACAGTTAGGTTCAGGCAACAAACCAAGAGTTAGGTTTAGGCAACAAACCAAGAGTTAGGTTTAGGCAACAACACCAACAGTTAGGTTTAGGCAACAACACCAAACAGTTAGTTTAGGCAACAACACAACAGTTAGGTTTAGGCAACGAAAACCAACAGTTAGGTTTAGACAACAAAACCAACAGTTAGGTTTAGGCAACAAAACCAACAGTTAGGTTTAGGCAACAAAACCAACAGTTAGGTTTAGGCAACAACACCAACAGTTAGGTTTAGGCAACAAAACCAACAGTTAGGTTTAGGCAACAACACAACAGTTAGGTTTAGGCAACAAAACCAACAGTTAGGTTTAGACAACAAACCAACAGTTAGGTTTAGGCAACAAAACCAACAGTTAGGTTTAGACAACAAAACCAACAGTTAGGTTTAGGCAACAAAACCAACAGTTAAGGGTTTTAGCAACAAAACCAACAGTTAGGTTTAGGCAACAAAACCAACAGTTAGGTTTAGACAACAAAACCAACAGTTAGGTTTAGACAACAAAACCAACAGTTAGGTTTAGGCAATAAAACCAACAGTTAGGTTTAGATAACAAAACCAACAGTTAGGTTTAGACACAAAACCAACAGTTAGGTTCAGGCAACAAAACCAAGAGTTAGGTTTAGGCAACAACACCAACAGTTAGGTTTAGGCAACAACACCAACAGTTAGGTTTAGGCAACAACACCAACAGTTAGGTTAGGCAACAAAACCAACAGTTAGGTTTAGACAACAAAACCAACAGTTAGGTTTTAGGCAACAAAACCAACAGTTAGGTTTAGGCAACAAAACCAACAGTTAGGTTTAGGCAACAACACCAACAGTTAGGTTTAGGCAACAAAACCAACAGTTAGG
>JAVDOI010000494.1:20000-28085 GCA_032191485.1 Leptoclinus maculatus
TGTGAAGGAAGACTTGATGAACTAGAGATTGAGACCAATAAACTCATGTTTACAATGTTTACTGAGGTAATAAATCAAGAGAGAAGGTAGAGTCATCTTTCTCATAGACTTCTATAGAACCAGAGGAGTCGCCCCCTGGTGGACACTAGAGAGATGCAGCTTTAACACATGAAGCTTTTGGCTTCACCGCCTGGGAAAACCATATACATGTGCTTCAGTTACCACCAACTCTCTGTAGACCTACCTTCAATAAAACTTGTGTAGCTATTATCGATGATGTCCATTTAAACAAGTATGAATTCCTTTTTGTGAAACTCACCTCCGAAGGTCTGTAGAAAACTATAAAGACTGAAATTAACCGCTTATTTTCCAAAACTGACAATGAAAATGTGTGTCTTTATTGTGGCACGTTGTCTGTTTCCTTCAGAAGAAGAATGTACACTGTACTCATCGTATACGGTACATATTTAAACTTCCTTAAGGTGAATGTGCGGTCGTTTCTTGAACGACGAGAGAGGGATTTTAAATCCGGAGGGCGATGAACACTTCTGGATATGCTGCTCTGTATGCATGATACACTTTATACTATCAGTTTGTATAAAGGCATCTCTGCAGAGTAAAGAAATCAGCAGAGGTGTATAGAGGTTCAGCCCTCATAATATAAATTCATAAGATAAATAATGAAATATTTTGTAACGAGACAGGAAACGCAGCCCAGTGTGGCTTAAAATCCATGCCTGCTGGATCACAAACAAACACCTCCCTCCTCCCGTGTTTCATTCCCTGTCTGGTTACTCAGCTGATGAATATTTAGAGATGGATGGATGAGCCTGAAAGCTAAACAGCGGACACCACGCAGGAGGAAAAAACAGGAAAAACAGAAACGGCAATACAAATGAGAGAGGATGAGGAGGTGAGGAGCGAGTGCTTCAAAGAGAGACGAAAGCTTCCCACAAGATTCACTGCTTCAGAGATGACGAGTGCTCAAGTGTTTGAGTAAGCTTCTTCTGTCTTCAGCACTTTTGATGAAGGTGAATATGAAATGAAAGCGTTCTCGTGCGATCACCTGGGGAGGAATCTTTTTAAATCACTTCGACTGACTGAAGATTAGTTTTTGCTCACAATCTCAATATCGTCCTTCTTTTTGTTGTTAAACCTCGTGAAATATAGAAAACGTTTCTACCGAACATTCACAGCGGGAAGAAAGGTTTGGTTAAAAGAGGAGCAGAGCGTAGGACGGCCGTGTAGCAGGTTGTGTTATGCATCCTCTGCTGCTCCGCTGTCAGACATTAAATATTTACAGGCGTGCGCTAATTAGAGGAGGCACAGAGGGTGAACACACACACACCACACACACACACACACACACACACACACCACACACACAGTTAACTGAACCCCTTCGTTCGGACTCGAACATGCACTCACATAGAGAGCAGAGTACAAATCCCTCACTTGCATAGACAGTATTCACACACACACACACACACACACACACACACACACACACACACACACACAACACACACACACACACACTCTATCTCCTCTGTCCACTGAGGCTCTGAATTATCTCCTGCATGAATGAGAGAACAAGCACACAGCTGCTGAACTTCATCGCAGCTGGTGATAATAGTCGGTTAACGTGGCGACCACGGAAGTCCGTATAAAAGAAAAGCGTGTTGCAGTCATTTCTATTCCTTAGAGGGGATACAATAACAATAACTTCCTTTCAGCAGGTGATTGGTCGTCACTGCTTCAGGAGACAATACACAAGTCTGGGGGAGGAGCTTCTCATAGCTCATGAAATAATAAGCAAAAGGAAGAATTCTGTTGCCTGAGGATGTGTCTACTTGTATACAGATATTATTTCCCTCTCCCGTTCCACACGACGACGGACTCCAAACGCTCCAGAATGAATATTGACATTTTCATCTCACTCATTTTGTTTTCAGACTCATATTTTAGAGCTCCGTGTCGCCTATAACACGAGATAGTTGACTCCTTTACGGTGGGCGAGCTTAGAGTTTTGGCTCCAACATGGCAGTCCGGGTCACAAACTCTCTCATTTTACAGCTCAACATTTGAGGCGATAAAATAATAATGCTGTAGCAGAATATTGATTACATACTTCGTCAATTGGCATTGCAGCAGATTTTTGAGTATAAAAAGTGGTTTGTTTCAATTTGCTGAAAAAAAAAAAAAAAGCGGAGGAAAAAAAAAAAGAAAATCCCTAAATATAATTTATTGGCTAAAATGTTAAAGTGTATCTGACCACTATACTAACAGCGATGTCATATTTCCGTCATATTCATCCCAAACGTGTTTTTTCCATCGTTCGAGCTTTGGACTTGCAACTCTTCTTCTTCTGCTGCGCTGGGTTTAACGGCAGAACAATCATCCGTTCATCACATGAACTCAAGCATTAAGTATGCAGACGAACAGTTCTGTTGGGAATGAAAGTGCAGGATTTGTCCTTTGTTTTTTAATTTTTTTAATTTTGAAAGATTTGTTCTGCCGGAAACAGGAAACACATTTCCTCCTCACTGCAACAGCTTCTACTGTTGCTAACGTGCATGATTGTTTGATGTATTGTTGAGGATCCCACATGAGCCTGCTGAGGTGTGTTTCATCCTCCTATTTCTCTCCGTCACATACGCCATCCAAACTTCACGATAGTGAACATTTATCTTTCTATCTGCCTCCCACTTCATTGACTTCATTTAATTGGCACTGCCTCTAATGTCCCGTACAGTCTGAAACCCACCTGGTTATTGTGGAGCACTTTCCATTCTGATCATTTGTCCAGCATGTGATTACTGGTGAGGTTTGCCCATCTGGAGTTCGAGGGGATGGACAATTATGTGTGAAAAAAATGAATAAACAAATTAGATAATGCATCCCTCAGTGGGAGTGAAGGTGCAACCATATAGAAAAGGTTACAGTTTACATTATGTGCAGAGGAATTATAATTCCCGGAGCTGTCCAGCAACATTTTTCACAGTGAAATAAAGAAAGCAGAGAGGAGAGGGAGGACGGTGAGCCAAAGTGGCGGTTGCTAACGTTAATGCTCAGAGACACCCAGAAAAAAAACCCAGATTTTGTGACAATCGGGGGGAGACATCCTGCGTTAACACATGTGGTGTAAAGTGAAGAGGTAGGGCTGCCATTTTTTTTTCCCAAGACTGCACTGCAGCTGTAAATTGTCCTCACAGCACAGCCAAGCAGCAGCACTTCGACGGGAACGCGATGATGAATTACTAGTTGCTGAGAGGTCGACTGGTGATGGATGAGTCCGAGTCTCATCTGACAACAGCTGCAGAATAAGCCCTTTAATAACCCGTAGTGAGGAACCTAAAGTCACAGATAGGAACCTTTAATCAGATGTGACTGCTGAAGAATCCACTGGTGTCTGTTGCTGGAACCTGTGTCTGAACCGTATCACTCGACCGAAGATAACTCTCGGAGTCTCTCTTTGAAAACCAGCTTTCTCTGGAATGATCTGAACACCCCACTTACATTCTAACTGAAATTGCAAATTATATTCACATTTTAATGTGAAGAAAATGTATAATTGAATTAAATATGCTCTGTCAGACCATTGTTCTAACAGTTCTATGTTCCTTCAACCTTATGATCCCTCAATCCAGTTTTCCCTCAGCTCCCATGTTTCCTCAGCTCTGTTACTCGAGCCCTATGTTCCCTCAACTCCCTATGGTTGCCTCAGCCTTATGTTCCCTCAACCCTATGGTTGCCTCAGGCCTTATGTTCCCTCAGCCTTATGTATCCCTCAGCCTTATGTTCGCTCAGCCTTATGTCCCTCAGCTATATTCCCTCAGCCTTATGTTCCCTCAGAGCCTTATGTTTCCCTCAGCCTATGTTCGTTCAGCTCTTATGTTCGTTCAGCCTTATGTTCCTCAGCCTTATGTTCCCTCAACCCCTATGGTTGCTCAGCCCTTATATTCCCTCAGCCTTATGTTCCCTCAGCCTTATGTTCCCTCAGCCTTATGATCGTCAGCCTTAAGTTCGTTCAGCCTTTATGTTCCCTCAGCTTATGTTCGTTCAGCTTATGTTCCATCAGCCTTATGTTCGCATCAGCTTTATGTTCCCTCAGCTTTATGTTCGTTTCTAGCCTTATGTTCCTCAGGCCTTGTGTTCCCTCAGGCCTTGTGTTCCCCTCAGCCTTGTGTTCACCTCACTGCCTTATGTTCGTTCAAATCTTATGTTCCCTCACCTTATGTTCCCTCAGCCTTATGTTCCCTTCAGCCTTATGTTCGCTCAGCCATTATGTTCCCTCAGCCTGTGTTCTCCTCAGCCCTTGTGTTCCCTCGATCCTATGTTCCCTTATCGATGTTCCCCTCAGACTCTCTGTCCCCCTCAACTCTCCTGTCCCTCAGCCCTATTTCCCTCAGCCATTCCCTACCAAGGGAACCAAATGGTGTCCGCTTGTTGTGATTCTGCTGTTTTTTGTTTTTTACTAATTTAATAATTCAATCACTTTTATCTTGGTTTTTAATCTCTGTTGTCTAGTTTGTTTTTCAATTACATCCTGCTTTACAATCTTTTTTCATTTTGGGGGCTGCATCTCTCCTGAGGATCCACTGTTGGAGGTGTTATTCGACGTTAATAACCTTTTAACACTTTACAGCCTTAAAGCCTCCCACTGCAGCTGCGGCTAATCTTTCCTCGCTGCAGCTCAGACATTAATTACTCTGTGAATAAAAAAGAGGTGATTGTCAATCGTGTTAAGTGGAGAGGCTTAAAAAGAAGAAAAAAAGAAAACCCAGAAATGCTCAGACTCCCACCGTGCTTTCTGATAAAGTCCTGGGCTTCTGCTACCTCCCCTGGTGTAATTATCCCAAACCAAGTCAGATATTACGCCGCTTAAATGCCAACTCTTTTATTAATAACCCATACACACACATCATTTAGCCTGCACACACACACACCACACACACACACACACACACACCACACACACACACACACACACACACACACACACACACACACACACACACACACACACACAGTTTTACTCAATAATGAGATGGTTGCAGAAGCCAAATTTGGTATTTAATGTAACAATCCCTAAAATACACATTTTTATGTCTCCTCTCCCCTTTCCTACACACCTCCCTCTCTTTCTCTCTCTCTCTCTTTCTCTCTTCATATCTGCAATGCAAAGAGCGTCATATCACGTTGCCAACAGCAACAGGTGAAAAAACAACAAAACTAATAATTTCCCAATTTGAATTACAGTGTCTCCTTGTCTCTCTCCGGTCCATCTCCAGTCCAGTAACACCATCATCATGAAAGGGATTTATGGGTAGAACATGGGCCTCAACCCTATGTCACCCTCGGCCCTATGTCACTCGGCCCTATGTACCCCTCGGGCCCTATGTCACCTCGGCCCTAATGTCACCTCGGCCCTACTGTCCCCTCCGGCCCTATGTTCCCTCACCCTAATGTTCCCTCAGTCCCATGTTCCCTCAGCCCCATGTTCCCTGAGCCCTAAGTTCCTGTAGCCTATGTTCCCTGAGCCTATATACCCTTCAGCCCTATGTTCCCTCAGCCCTATGTTCCATGGAGCCCTATGTTCCCTGAGCCCCATGTACCCTCAGCCCTATGTTCCCTCCGCCCCTATGTTTCCCCTCAGCCCTATGTTCCCCCTCAGCCTTATGTTCCCCTTCAGCCCTATGTTCCTCAGCCTTATGTTCCCTTCAAGGCCCTATGATGTCCCCCCCCCTCCAGGAGCCCTATGTTCCCTAAGCACTATGTACACTCAGCCCTATGTTCCCTCAGCCCCTATGTTCCCTCAGCCCTATGTTCCCTCAGCCTTATGTTCCCTCAGCCCTATGGTTCCTCAGGCCCTATGGACCCTACAGCATATGTTTCCCCCCTCCAGCCCTATGTTCCCTCAGCCCTATGTTCCCTCAGCCTTATGTTCCCTCAGCCCTATGTTCCCTCAGCCCTATGTACCCTCAGCCGGGTTCATTTTGATATTCATCAGCTGAAACCTTTCACCTCGACCTCCACCAATGTGCTATAGATTCATTTTTTTACCAGACCGTACTTCTCTCTAAAGACAAACTTTTTTGTGGTATCGCCTTACTCACTTTTTATGTTTTGTGTAGTGTTGTGTACAGTGTTGTAACCCCCCCCCCCCTCCCCCGTCTTCTTTCTCTGATTCCCTTTCTGGCAACTTCGACAAACAGACTCCTTGAGAGAAGAACGCCTAAATTACCTCCTTGACTGTCTCCTGGACACTGTGTAATCTTTTGTTGGCTCTATACTCAGGAAACCTGGTTTGTTGTAGGAAAGCGCGGGAGGGGGGGGGGGGGGGGGGGATTCATCAAATAAAGAGGTTGAGAGTTCATGAGAGGGGGAGAGGAAAGCGACCAGCAGAGAGATTGATGGAGGACTGTGAAGGAGTCCTGCTAGACTAGTGGAAGTAGATAAAGATTTCTGGTTCTAAACAAACTAAATGAGCAGCACTAGCTTCTGACATGTTTGAGCCTGCTGACGGCAGAGACAAAGGACTGCCGACGTCAATCTGGTTCAAAACAACTGGTTTTTAAAAACAAACTTAAGGTTCACTGAGTAGATTCCTCAGCAGCTTCTAAAAGAGAATTGAAGATTGGGAAACTTGTTTATATCACAATCTCAACATCCAAAGGAGATTTATTACTAAAACCATGAATAATATAAGTGAACACTATGATAGCAGTGAGGAATCAAAAGTACTTGTATGGTTAAGGCAACAAAAGTACTTTGTTTTATGTGAAAATGATAGTTTGGGTACAAAATAAGTATTTTTTCAGTCAACCATTGACTTGGTTTCAAACAGGACATGACAGTTGTCTTTCAGCGGGTCCCTGAACTACTCTCGTTTCCAAGTAGAAGAGACAAGAAAATTATACCCAAGGAGAGGAGGCTAGCAGAGAAATCTGAGAGACATCAGTGAAAGGCGGCTTGGATTTCGGGACACAGAGAGCAACGGGAGTTTAAAGAGAAAGGTGTCGCTTTCCTTTTCACTTTTGAGTGAAGCGGGCGGGCGTTCAGCGCTGAGACTTCCCAGAGCGCAAACAGAGAAGTAAGCGAAGTTTAAGTGAGATATTACAGGAGCGCAGGGAAGCAGATTACAGGTGCAGTGACAGCGTGGCAGACATTAAAGCTGGATTTACAGGAAGGTCTGGAAACCTGACACAGAAACAGGAGTCGACTCCTCCTGACAATTCCTCCTCCTCTTTTTATCTTCTTTCTTCCTACTCTCATGCACCCCCACCCCCTTTAGTTTCCTCCCTTTCCATCTTTGTTTCTTCAGTCTCACTCAATGGTTCAAACACAGCTGGTCTGACCGCCGGCTCAGAGCGGAGGGAGGAAGGAAGTACAAGGACAGATGGAGGGATCACTGAGGATTGAGGAGTGAAGGAGATGGAAGACAGAGATGAATGAGAGAGATTGAGAAATGTGTGTTACACTAAGACTGAACTGAGATTCTTTATCATTAAAAATGAACAAATGTGGGTATTAGAACCAACTATTGAAGTCAGGGCTGGGTAATCGATCAAAATACCCGAGCAGTAGTGAAACTTCGACAGTCAATCTCGATGCCTGATATCAATCCTTTTGGGCCCAGATCTGGAACAACGGGACTCGTTGTCAGATCATGTGAGCACATGTTTTTGGGCTAGAGGAGAGTCCTACCCAGAATACAATGTGTGTATGGGTTTGCGTTGTAAGATTGTTTGACGGTCTCGTGATCCAAACATTTCCCGAGAAGATTAATTAATTACGTAGGGGCCCTAGCCCTATTTTTAGGCTCAGCTCAAAAATTGCATACCCATACTAAAAAACTGTAATTCTTTACCTACAAAGGTTTATTAGAATAATGTATGATGTTATAATACAGGTAACACTTGTGAGGATTTGTTCGGATGTGTACCTGTTGTGTATATTTTACTGGTTAATAGTAAATTGAAGATGGCACACAGCTTCAAATTGAAACTGTTAGGTTCGCTTGAAATAAACCACTGGAATTGCATGAATATCTTTTTTTAATGATGCTAATGAAAGTTTAGT
>JAVDOI010000495.1:0-27924 GCA_032191485.1 Leptoclinus maculatus
CCCTTTGAGTTTTTCCATGAGTCTTTTGGAGTATGCTCTGTGACGGTAGTATGAGGCTGATGGAAAAAAAAAACCAGAAAAGTCAGCGGCCAACAGCTTCAATGTGTTAGTTGCGTTTACTGGTTCAGGGGTTGCAAATGTTAATTGTTGCTTTATTCTTAAGTAATATAGTGTCGTATATGGAGTATCTTGTTTTACACACTAAAATTGATTCTCTGGATTATCAACAATGATGTAGGGAGAGTCAAGGAGGTTTTAAATTCAGTACATTAATTGTCTCTGTTACCTGTCGACGGTTGCCAAGTGGATGGAGACTGGTTGACAGTGATCAATGAAGATGAACGGTGTATCTCAAGGTAAATGCGCTGGTTAGAAGTAGTTTGACCGCAGAGGTCAGACCTTCAGACGCACACGTTCACCAGGTTTTGTGAGTGCATTAAAACCTGCTACATTGCTGCTAACAGCTCCGATCCGAAACGTGTGGCTTGTAAACGATGACTTTTCAGCATTAGGAACCAAAAGTGCTACTCGGGTTCTTTAATAAGCCAGGCGCTGCTCTCCTCCTCCACCGGCCCTGAGGAGCCGGCGATTTATGTCGGCGCCGGTGAGACACGGCGGTTTATAAACGGCTTCAATCTCACTGATGGCTGTGGTTGTTTGATGTTTGTTGTTTGTTGAGGGGGTTTGGTGAAGATGCATTGAAGATGCAATCTCTTGATTTAAGGGCTGCCCATTAATGTATCGGAGGGGCGGGGGAGGGGGGGGGGGGGGGGGGCAGGGGGGGTGGGGGCGGGGGGCGGGGGGGAGGGGGGGGCGGGGGGCACTGGGGGCGGGAGCGGGGGGGGGGGTGGGGGGGGTGGGGGAGGGGGGGGGGGGGCGCGGGGGCGGGGGGGGGGGGGGGGCGGTGTGGGGGGGGGGGGGGGGGGGGGGGGGGGGGGGGGGGGGGCAGGGGGGGGGGGGGGGGTGGCGGCGGGGGGGGGGGGGCGGGGCACTAAAGGGGATGGAAACTTGCGGGGGGGGTGGTGGGGGGGGGTGGGGGGCACCTCAAAGGGGGGGGGGGGGGGGGCGGGTGGGGGGGCAGGGGGGGCGCGGGGGGGGCACGGGCAGGGGGGGGGGGGGGGGCACACATCGGTGGGCGGGGAGGCACCTCCGAGGGGGGGCGAGGGGGGGGGGGGGGGGGGGGGGGGGGGGGGGGCATCAGGGGGGGGGGGGGGGGGGGGGGGGGGGGCACTCAAGGGGTCGGGGGCGGGGAGGGGGTGGGGGTGGGGGGGTCACTCAAAGGGATGTGGCCGAAAGGAATCTGGCAGCGGAGGCGGTTGGTCAGAGGTGATGTCGTTCACCTTGGATGGAGCTGCATTTCTGGATGATGAAACGCTGCAGCATCCGATCAGGACGCCTCAGCCTCCTCTGTTTTTACATCCTCCTCTCTTATCTCACTCTTATTTCACTGTCCACTGAACCAGGACATGTTTCTGATGTGTGTCCCACGAGGAAAACATCAGAAACATGAGCAGCAGCAATTCTTTTCATTCTTTAGTTTTCCTGGAAACACAGTTTCTGTTTTTTCTTATATTTTCATATTCAAAACATTGTGGTCGGATTCTATTGAATCCCTTTTATAAAACAGCGATGTTGTGAATCAGAAATACGCATGTTACGTATGTTTGAATAGATGATCGGTATATTCTTGGGTGTAAATAGCTCTTCGGCACAGTTGCAGGAAGTCAAAGTCTTAACATGCGATTCTCCTTCATGACTGAGCTTCCAGTTCTGTTGCTTAGCGGAGCATCCATTCTCGTCTCTTCCCTCCATCCTCTCCCTCCATCCTCTCCCTCCATCCTTCCCTCCATCCTCTCCCCCTCCCATCCCCTCCTCCCTCCCCCATCCCTCCTCCCCTCCATCCTCTCCCTCCATCCCCCTTCCCTCCATCCTCTCCCTCCTATCCTCGTCCCTCCATCCTCTCCCCTCCATCCTCTCGCTCCAATCCTCTCGCTCCCTTCCTCTCCCTCCCCATCCTCCCCCCCTCCATCCCCTCCCTCCAATCATCCTCTCCCTCCAATCCTCCTCCCTCCATCCTCTCCTCCACTCTCCTCCCTCGCTCCATCCTCTCCTCCATCCTCTCGCTCCATCCTCTCCCTCCATCCTCTCCCTCCATCCTCTCCCTCCATCCTATCCCTCCATCCTCTCCCTCCATCCTCTCCCTCCATCCTCTCCCTCCATCCTCTCCCTCCATCCTCTCCTCCATCCTCTCCCTCCATCCTCTCGCTCCATCCTCTCCCTCCATCCTCTCGCTCCATCCTCTCGCTCCATCCTCTCGCTCCATCCTCTCGCTCCATCCTCTCCCTCCATCCTCTCCCTCCATCCTCTCCCTCCATCCTCCTCTCCCTCCATCCTCTCCCTCCATCCTCTCCCTCCATCCTCTCCCTCCATCCTCTCCCTCCATCCTCTCCCTCCATCCTCTCGCTCCATCCTCTCGCTCCATCCTCTCGCTCCATCCTCTCGCTCCATCCTCTCGCTCCATCCTCTCGCTCCATCCTCTCGCTCCATCCTCTCCCTCCATCCTCTCCCTCCATCCTCTCCCTCCATCCTCTCGCTCCATCCTCTCCCTCCATCCTCTCCCTCCATCCTCTCCCTCCATCCTCTCCCTCCATCCTCTCCCTCCATCCTCTCCCTCCATCCTCTCGCTCCATCCTCTCCCTCCATCCTCTCGCTCCATCCTCTCCCTCCATCCTCTCGCTCCATCCTCTCGCTCCATCCTCTCCCTCCATCCTCTCCCTCCATCCTCTCCCTCCATCCTCTCCCTCCATCCTCTCCCTCCATCCTCTCCCTCCATCCTCTCCCTCCATCCTCTCGCTCCATCCTCTCGCTCCATCCTCTCGCTCCATCCTCTCGCTCCATCCTCTCCCTCCATCCTCTCCCTCCATCCTCTCCCTCCATCCTCTCGCTCCATCCTCTCCCTCCATCCTCTCCCTCCATCCTCTCCCTCCATCCTCTCGCTCCATCCTCTTCTCCATCCTCTCCCTCCATCCTCTCCCTCCATCCTCTCCCTCCATCCTCTCGCTCCATCCTCTCCCTCCATCCTCTCGCTCCATCCTCTCGCTCCATCCTCTTCTCCATCCTCTCCCTCCATCCTCTCCCTCCATCCTCTCGCTCCATCCTCTTCTCCATCCTCTCCCTCCATCCTCTCGCTCCATCCTCTTCTCCATCCTCTCCCTCCATCCTCTCCCTCCATCCTCTCCCTCCATCCTCTCGCTCCATCCTCTCCCTCCATCCTCTCGCTCCATCCTCTCGCTCCATCCTCTTCTCCATCCTCTCGCTCCATCCTCTCCCTCCATCCTCTCGCTCCATCCTCTTCTCCATCCTCTCCCTCCATCCTCTCCCTCCATCCTCTCCCTCCATCCTCTCCCTCCATCCTCTCCCTCCATCCTCTCGCTCCATCCTCTCGCTCCATCCTCTCCCTCCATCCTCTCCCTCCATCCTCTCCCTCCATCCTCTCCCTCCATCCTCTCCCTCCATCCTCTCCCTCCATCCTCTCGCTCCATCCTCTCGCTCCATCCTCTCCCTCCATCCTCTCGCTCCATCCTCTCCCTCCATCCTCTCGCTCCATCCTCTCCCTCCATCCTCTCGCTCCATCCTCTCCCTCCATCCTCTCCCTCCATCCTCTCCCTCCATCCTCTCGCTCCATCCTCTCGCTCCATCCTCTCCCTCCATCCTCTCGCTCCATCCTCTCGCTCCATCCTCTCGCTCCATCCTCTCGCTCCATCCTCTCGCTCCATCCTCTCCCTCCATCCTCTCCCTCCATCCTCTCCCTCCATCCTCTCCCTCCATCCTCTCGCTCCATCCTCTCGCTCCATCCTCTCCCTCCATCCTCTCGCTCCATCCTCTCCCTCCATCCTCTCGCTCCATCCTCTCCCTCCATCCTCTCGCTCCATCCTCTCGCTCCATCCTCTCGCTCCATCCTCTCGCTCCATCCTCTCGCTCCATCCTCTCCCTCCATCCTCTCGCTCCATCCTCTCCCTCCATCCTCTCGCTCCATCCTCTCGCTCCATCCTCTCGCTCCATCCTCTCGCTCCATCCTCTCGCTCCATCCTCTGAAGAAATAAAAGCCTGTATGAGTTTGTGGAGCTCTGAGGAAGCTGATGAGGAAAACGTTGGTTATCTGAGGGGTCAGAGGTCGGCTCAGAGTCACAGATCTCTGCCAGATTAAAGGCGACCGGCTGCTCACACCAGACTCGGCTCTGTCAGATTATCTGCAGCTGAAAAAAAAGAAGAAAAAAACTCCCAAATGAACAAGAAGATAAACACACAGAGTCACAGTATAAGTGGATCAGCAGTGTTACTGTGTGTGTGTGTGTGTGAGGGATTAAATGATCAGGGTTCATCAGGCCTGTTATCAATCAGCCTCTCAGAGAGCCTGCTAATCTGTGTGTGTGTGTGTGTGTGTGTGTGTGTGTGTGTGTGTGTGTGTGTGTGTGTGTGTGTGTGTGTGTGTGTGTGTGTGTGTGTGTGTGTGTGTGTGTGTGTGTGTGTGTGTGTGTGTGTGTGTGTGTGTGTGTGTGTGTGTGTGTGTGTGTGTGTGTGTGTGTGTGTGTGTGTGTGTGTGTGTGTGTGTGTGTGTGTTGCTGTCAGTCATTCAACTTGTTCCAGCTGCAGTTTGGTGATAAAGAAACTTCACTCTGATTAAATGTTAATATCTGTCAGATCAATTAATTCATGTCAACATTAACTAAACTTTATCGAAGAAACAATTTGAAAATGGAAATGAAAACTACTCTTTCAGTTTAAGAGCAGGGAGGATAAAGAGCCAATGGGCTGATGGGAAATGTGGTTTTCAGATGAAGACTTTCCAGTCAATCAGTAGAATACACACAAGTACACACAAGTACACACAAGTACACAGTTTAACAATATATGTTGCCTTGTTTTCTTACTCCGGTGTGAATTAAATACTTTTCCTCATGTTATTAACTTTATGAACTTTAATGCAAAATTAGTTTAAAGTGAAAATATGAAGAGAAAATAGATGTGTCTATATTTACACTGACTGTGTTTACATGCACACAGATGGTCATCAGGTTAAGTTTGATTAAACTCTACACGTCATGGTACCTCTTGATGATGACTTCATCACCATGTGATTCAGAGTGAACATCAACATCAATCACCTGTAAGTCTCCGTGTGAGAAGCTTTCATCCTCAGACTCATGTTCCATACATGAACCCAAAGAGGACCACGAGGAGAATGAAACCCATCTGGTTGAATCACAGGTTGAGTCTGTGTTTTTCTGCTTCTCCTCCTCATGTTGAAGCCTTCGCTCCACTAAACGCTGCTCACGAAATGATGGCGGTCATTTCATTGAAGAGCTCGATCAATGATCTTTTCCAGTAATCCTCGTAATCTTTTCCTCTCACCTCTTCTTCTCTGAAACTCGTTTTGTGCTGCAGTGAAGAACAGAATAAAGAACTGTGTTGCAGCAATTTGTGGGTACTTTTCATGGTGAATATTTGACAGTTCTTCATGCAGGAAATCAAGTTTCATGACTCCAGTGTGTGTTTCTAAAGCTCTCACTCCTGCAGGCCGTCGTGTACGCTCTCTGAATGTAGATGCTCCTTTTGTGCTCACTGCTTTATAAAGTCAATTTGAAGATTTCAAGATGTCATAGAAGAGCTTTTGAAAAATAGAAAACGCTGCTTCTGAGGTGAAGACTTCCCGCTGTCATTGAAACCAAAAGACAGAAGCATTAGGTGTCAGAGTTAGCGGCATGGCCTCTCATTACCAAGATGGCTGCTGCTTGTTCCGTGAAGGATAAGTAGCCATCAGAGCCGGATTACTGCAGGAAGAGAAAAAAAAACCAATTACGGCCGAGAGCCCCTCAGAAGCACTGCATGATGGGAGGTTTCTCTCTCTCTCTGTTCTTCTTACCTCTGGAAGTTAAGAACACTTTGCCCGCCTCCTCTTCTCCGAGTGCTTCACACAGATGTATCTGAAAGAAACGCTTCTATACATCTGGAGGAGGAGGATAGGACGAGTGAGCACGGTGTACCACCAGAGAGAGAGAGAGAGAATCCATCATTAGTTATTAAAGGTCAACCTTTCACCAGGCAGCTGGGATCAAACACAAACACTATTTGATTAGAACACAGCAGTTGTGGACAGAGAGTAGAAATTAAGACTAGGGCTGCAACTAACGATTATTTTAATAATCGATTAATCTGTCGATTATTTTTACGATTAATCGATGAATCGGATAAAAAAAAAAAAGCATTAATTTCCAACCCTTTATTCAAAAACAGTATGCTTTATGCTTTACATCTGCCAATTATATCGGGGTTTTTTTAAATAAAGTGCACAAAAATATGTATATTTTTGTTTAAAGGGACCTGAGCTGTCAGAACAATAAATCATTTATAAAAAATGAAGAAAAATACAAATCAGAAAACTTAACAGGATTTGTTTGAACGTCAGAACTTGTTCTCTACACTACACTCACAGATGCACACACTCACAGATGCACAGACTCACAGATGCACAGACTCACAAACTCTCACACTCACAGACGCACACACTCAGACACGCACACACACTCAAGTTCACTTGAAGCTTATTCATTAAATTATTACCATCATTGTAGTAAGTGCAAGTTAAGTTAATTTATACACCACATTTAAACACAGGTTAAGATGACCAAGTGCTATAAAAAAAATGTAAAAGTACAACACACACAAATATATTTGTCAACAATAACCGATATGGGACAAAGCACAGAATATATATACATGACAACAGATTGAAAAATGAATGGGCCAAAAAAGGCGAGTGAATAAAACCGTGTCTTTAGTCTTGCAAACTATACCACCCCTGCTTTACTACTGTTATTAACGAGCTAACGCTAACTTGTCATGCTTGTCAAACTGGATAACGAGTAAACACGAGCACCAGAAGATCTACTGGAGGGACGTTACGTCCCTGATAGCAGTCGACTCCGGGGCGGCTGATCCGCCGTACTGTCTCACTCGGTTCGGCCATGCACGCCGGATACGCCCCGCCTACGGATCGCGCACCGTCAAACATCGTTACGGGTCTCTCCGGTGGTCTTTCCTCTACCTCCGCTCTGCTCCGCTCTGCGCTCAACTCAACTTTTTTTTTTATACTCAAACATCTCCGCGACTTATTGAGTGACGTAATAATCGCGCGACACAACGAATCGATAATGAAATTCGTTGCCAACTCTTTTAATAATCGAATTTTATCGATTTTATCGATTCGTTGTTGCAGCCCTAATTAAGACCTGTGTGTGTGTGTGTGTGTGTGTGTGTGTGTGTGTGTGTGTGTGTGTGTGTGGTAAATAACTGTAGCTGTGTTATTCATTATTTATAGTTTAACACTCAGCTCACCAGCTTCATCAGGTGTTTGAATCACGTCCTGATCCTGACGGGGAACTTGTTTGTTACAATACCAACTTTATTCAAAGAGCTTCTGTTAAAAGTTGTAAACATACATTGAAGTGAAATCGACTGCGTGTCCACAGCTGGACAGCTTGTGTCCGTGGACTTCTAGAGCTGGAGCACATCAACGAAGTCGAGAAGAATTGGAAAGATCTCAAAGATAATGAGACGATTAGGTTCCTTCAGTCGGATCTGACCTGCGCTGGTCGCCGGAGGGTTAACCTGCTGTCCTGTTATTCTGTCCGTTCATCGCCTCGCAGCTTTAATTATCTGTTCGCTCAGAAACAGCTTTGCTGCTTTTATTTTGGTCTTAAACTCGACTCCAGACTGCTTTTAAAAGAAGCGGTCTCATGAAGTCATCATGAAAGCTCCTCGGTCTCCGTCCTTCTTGCTGCTTCCATCCCTTTCATTAAACGCCAGATCCACTTTGAAATCTCCTTCCTCTGTTTCTCATTCTGCACATTATTCCCATAATTCCAGAGAAGTCATTCGGTGTGAGTACGAGCAGCCGACTGGAGCTGACTGGATGGGAATAGACGGCGTCTGTATCAGGATCTCTATTAACTTTATGCTGACAAGTTAGTCCTGAAATAATGAGAGCAAGTGCTGGAGGAGGACGCAGACGTGCATGTTTCAGTACATCCAGTGTGTGTTATTACACCTCCACCTTGTTGTTGCCTCCGGGCTTCAAGTGAAAACTCATGAGATCAGACTTTTCTTACCCTCGTTTGGATATTAAAACGAGTTAAATCCATAACTCGTTTCTGTCAGAGTGATGGACTGGCACAGAAGTTCACTGAGGTCAGCGCGTACAGCCGTGAAGACTGAAATGTCACAACTCTGGGATTGAAATGTGGAAATATCTTCAGAGTATAATTGAGCAGAATTTAAAATGAGTTGCCAAATCTTCCTCCGTGCTCACCGACAGAGCTCTCAGTGGAATGGCTTCATGCTAACATGTTAGCATGGTGCTCTCTCTGCAGCTTCATGCTAACATGTTAGCATGGTGCTCTCTCTGCAGCTTCATGCTAACATGTTAGCATGGTGCTCTCTCTGCAGCTTCATGCTAACATGTTAGCGTGGTGCTCTCTCTGCAGCTTCATGCTAACATGTTAGCGTGGTGCTCTCTCTGCAGCTTCATGCTAACATGTTAGCGTGGTGCTCTCTCTGCAGCTTCATGCTAACATGTTAGCGTGGTGCTCTCTCTGCAGCTTCATGCTAACATGTTAGCGTGGTGCTCTCTCTGCAGCTTCATGCTAACATGTTAGCGTGGTGCTCTCTCTGCAGCTTCATGCTAACATGTTAGCGTGGTGCTCTCTCTGCAGCTTCATGCTAACATGTTAGCGTGGTGCTCTCTCTGCAGCTTCATGCTAACATGTTAGCGTGGTGCTCTCTCTGCAGCTTCATGCTAACATGTTAGCGTGGTGCTCTCTCTGCAGCTTCATGCTAACATGTTAGCATGGTGCTCTCTCTGCAGCTTCATGCTAACATGTTAGCGTGGTGCTCTCTCTGCAGCTTCATGCTAACATGTTAGCATGGTGCTCTCTCTGCAGCTTCATGCTAACATGTTAGCATGGTGCTCTCTCTGCAGCTTCATGCTAACATGTTAGCGTGGTGCTCTCTCTGCAGCTTCATGCTAACATGTTAGCGTGGTGCTCTCTCTGCAGCTTCATGCTAACATGTTAGCATGGTGCTCTCTCTGCAGCTTCATCCACACTTGATGAAGGCAGATTGAACGTTAGCCTTCATGCTAACACTTTGGTACAGATGTAATATCTTTATTGTTGGATGGACTGCAGAGAGACGATGCACGGGAACACCAACAACCTTCAGTGCTGCAAATGTACAAAGTGCAAAAATGCAAAATGGCACCAGAGTTCAATCCATCAATAACAAAATGTCTCAAACCTCGAAGAGAACACACATCTGCACCAGGTGACGGTACTTTACTGACAAACAAAGAACAGGATGTTCAAATCTTCAGATTGGAGACTGTTGAACGTTCTCCTAAAATTATTTTACTGTCATAACCCCCAAAAACACAGCCGTGTGTGCCCCCGACTGCTCGGCTTTACGAGTTTAATAATAGTTTCTTATCTTTTTAAGCAACAATCAGTTGCATAGTTGGTGATGTACAGAGCATGTCTGGCCTGTGTCTAGGCACACACACACACACACACACACACACACACACACACACACACACACACACACACACACACACACACACACACACACACACACACACACACACACACACACACACTCTTATACACCCACTCTCAGCTCTTCAGCGTGTCGGTCTGTTAGAGCTAATTTCCATGCGTGGGAACAAAGCATCATCATATCACATATCACAGCATGGACGCTTACATAATGACACACACACACACACACACACACACACACACACACACACACATTTGAACATGTAGTTTTGTGTTGTCTGTGAGGAGCCTCTTGATTCCAACGCTGGTTGTTGCGTACATCGGTCTATACTTTATCTATACTTTCTGATTGGTCGTCCTCTTGGTCACATTTCACCGTGTTTTTTTCATTTCATTTCCATTTAGAAAGACTTGGTGCAACATTGTGCCGATGAGGCTTTGAAGGTGTGTTGCTCATTTGAATCTCCAGTGCTCTTAGTCACGGCCTTTGAAGACGAGACTTAATGAGATGTAATCATGAGCAGCAGCCAGGCCCGCCTGTGAACATGACACAATACCAGAGAAGGAATGGAGGGTCGACAGTGATCTCACCATGTAACCCAGCAAATACTAAATATTTAAAAGACTGCATCATCAACGGCTTCAAGGAAAAAATAAAAAGCCAAATAATCCACCGGGTTATCTTAGTCACATATACATCTAGTGGACCGTAGCATTTTCTAAACCTTTTCATTTAAACGCTCTGTGGCAGCTGCTATGAGGCTGATGACATAAACGTAGAGCTACAGAAGCTAGAGAGGAGTTATATTCCCTTAGTATCCTCATATGAACTCCCTCGTTCCCTTGATGCTGCAGTGTGTTTCACTTTGATCGCTTCACTTAGTCACTTTAAGAATATTTTGGACTAAATGTCTCTATTTACTTCTTTCTATATTCTCATCAGAATGTGTAAACATGAATATATCCCTCATTGTGCTATTGTAATGGTCCGTTTATAGCTGCAGGCGACTGCCAACAAGTCTCCCTCCGTCCTGCTGCTTCCTCTCCAAACTAAAGAACCTCATTTTTCTAACCTTGAAACGTGGGGCTCACAAACTCTGTGCCAACATTACTTTAAGCCTCACCGTTAAGCAGAAGGACAAACAGCGAGGGTGCACAGCGGAGTCCATATAACCCACATCGGACTGTTTGTTTAAAGATCACCCCCCCACCCTCTCCCTCTCTCTCCTGGCTCCCTGTTTTTAGCCCTCGGAGTGTATTTTTGGGGAGTAAATCGGCAGAGAACATCCAGTCTCAGCACGTTTTCCTGTCTGCTTTATGGACCTGCAGACTAATAAAACACAAGGAGAGGAGGGGGGGGGGGCAACAAGCACACTCTGCTGCAGGACTCAGACATCTGAGTAGGAGGATGTTGAGGTGTCAGAACTGTTCAGTCCACCCATGTGTGAAGGTTGAACATGTATGAATATGCACGCTCATTGCTCGGTGAAGGAAAACTTGTTGTTCAGGTTTCTCATCAGAAAAATAAACCGTATGACGGTAAACAACAAACATCTTTGCAGACGTGACGGCCAGATGTGAACGACCCGATGTCAACGACCCGATGTGAACGACCCGATGTCAACGACCCGATGTGAACGACCCGATGTGAACGACCCGATGTCAACGACCCGATGTGAACGACCCGATGTCAACGACCCGATGTCAACGACCCGATGTCAACGACCCGATGTGAACGACCCGATGTGAACGACCCGATGTCAACGACCCGATGTCAACGACCCGACGTGAACGACCCGACGTCAACGACCCGATGTGAACGACCCGATGTGAACGACCCGATGTGAACGACCCGATGTCAACGACCCGACGTGAACGACCCGATGTCAACGACCCGATGTGAACGACCCGATGTGAACGACCCGATGTCAACGACCCGATGTGAACGACCCGATGTCAACGACCCGATGTCAACGACCCGATGTGAACGACCCGATGTCAACGACCCGATGTGAACGACCCGATGTCAACGACCCGATGTCAACGACCCGACGTGAACGACCCGACGTCAACGACCCGACGTGAACGACCCGACGTCAACGACCCGATGTGAACGACCCGATGTGAACGACCTTAACGTCGCCTTTCACGCCGCCGTAAAAATCCTGCGTGACCGTCATTCAAACTGTTCTGAAATGGACGAAGGTAGAGCCGCGCTCTGTCCCGACCAATCACAGGCCTCGCTTAGCGGAAGCGACAGGCCTCGCTGGCAGGAGTCAACCTGAGCGACTCATTGGATGGATGTCCAGACCGATCTATCACATCCTGTCTAAACCGACCACACACACACACACACACACTAGTGCATAAAACACTCACACAGTACTTAAGAGTTGCTACTTTGTTTGTGAACATAAACCAGTTAAACCAGTTAAACCAGTTCCAATCGGACAAACAAAAGGAATTTTTGCTGTGGTTGCTTCATTCCTCCAGCCCCCCCCTCCCTCACATCTTCCCACCCGTCTCTCTCTCAAACCTCTCATGTAATAAACGGTTGCACCTGCAACCATACACACACACACACACACACACACACACACACACACACACACACACACACACACACACACACACAGGTCCAGGCGTTGATGCTCTCCCATCATAAAGCCATAAAGCCTAAGTGGGTGATAAATATCGGCTGAGTGATGCTTAACCCACGCCGCCTCGCTGTTTAGCCTGTTGCCATGGTGATGGACCCGTTTGTACGAGGAGGAGGAGGAGGAGGAGGAGGAGGAGGAGGAGGAGGAGGAGGAGGAGGAGGAGGAGGAGGAGGAGGAGGAGGAGGAGGAGGAGGAGGAGGAGGAGGAGGAGGAGGAGGAGGAGGAGGAGGAGGAGGAGGAGGAGGAGGAGGAGGAGGAGGTAATGTTTCCACTGGGAGTGTTGCTCTGTCCCAGTGGACTCATCATCATATACATATTTTGCATACTGGTGCGTTTTTACATGTTTCTATGAACAAACTTCTGCCATCAGAATGTTTTGTATACTTCATACTTTGTTGCCTTTTAAACTGTACTTCACGGTTTGTTTTGACCGGATGCTGAAGTACCTCTCCTGTTTGCACTGATTCACACTTTCTGAAGGCATATTTTATGCAAAACATATTTTACAAATGTCTGATCAACAACTGCTCAGGTTTGGACTCTTGTTCAGAGTTATAACCGGATTGTTCCTCTCTTGATTTGCACGCCTCAGACTAATCGGGGTGTGTCTGTATGTAAAACGATGACTCAGCAAATATTAAACTGAACACAGCGCTGACTGAAACTGAGCGCGTCCTCTCAGGTCTGTAGAAGAAGAGCTAGTTAGCTGTTAGCAGCTATCGGAGCTAGCAGCTAACAGGGCTAACAACTAAGCTAGCTAAACACCCAGCAGGACTGACTGAAGCATTCACTTCATTCGTTCATTGAACACACGTTAACACCGTGAACTGCAGGTTAGCTGCACAGCACAGAGCCTCACCGGTCATCATCAACAAATAATGATGAAATAAATATTCATATTTCTCTACTGATCTGTGCTATAAATGTAATTTATGTATGATTCCAATAATTTTAAGCATATTTATAATCAACATCGCTGTATTTGCTCATGTCCTGTTCAAACAGAGAGACACGCGAGATGTGCTTTGACCGCAAAAATGGAAGATTAAATATCTAAGCTTTAACAATTCTCAAAAAACAGGAAAATATGACCAAATCAACAGCAATACTGTACCTGGTTTCCATTTGATCAGTGGTGATATTTTATGACTGAAACATAGAAGGAGCCTCCGGGTGGGAGATGGGGGTGTGTGTCTGCGTGTGTGTGTGTGTGTGTCTGCGTGTGTGTGTGTGTCTGCGTGTGTGTGTGTCTGCGTGCGTGTGTGCGTGTGCGTGTGCGCGTGCGCGTGCGCGTGTGTGTGTGTGTGTGTGTGTGTGTGTGTGTGTGTGTGTGTGTGTGTGTGACAGATGCGTCCTGCCTCCGGAGCAGCGCAGCCACATGCTTTTGTTCAGAGAATCAATCCATCCTCTTAAAGGTCAACAATAATTGCAAAACCTGCGGAGGCATGAAGGCCTAATGAATGCTTCGAGAGCTTCATAACACATCGCCGCTATTATACATCAAACCACTGCAGGCTGAGGGCCCGCTTATCTGACACTCGCTTCTACATTCACACACTGCCATTGAGCTGAGGAGATGATGGTCATTTTAACATTTACCAAAACCTCCTCTGCCTCTTGCCTTATTCTCCTTTCCTCTAAATAGCTCTGAGGTCCTGAGTTCTACGTGAAGCAGGATGTTACATCTGTTTGGACACAGAGGGCTGGACTGAGTCTCATTCTTTACTCATTTCTATGAAATCAAACGTGGAAGTTTTGGCCGCAGAAGACTTGAGGAAACAGCAGAATCATCTGCATAAAAGTTGATCTTCGCTCAACGTTTGCCACTAGAGCTGGGGATGTGTATCGGTAGGATTGTATTGATACTAGTGCTCCTTTCCATACTCTTATCGGTTCTTTTTGAGTATACGCTTTTAAACGAGACTCTTCTCACCTGTACAACAACAGAATTGGTTCTCTCTCAGTAGGCCGTGTGATGTAGGGCTGGTGGTAAGAAGGTGGCTTTTCATTTCTAGTTCCTTCTCTTTTAGCCTTGAGGGTGATACTTCCTTAACCACAGCTGAAGGTCAGAAAACAGTCGTATGTACCAGTTTTTGAAGGCTCTGACAAACTGCACCGGGGTCAGATTAGAAAGTACCGTAGCGTCACTTCCTGGTTTGTATTTCACCTTGTGGAAGACATCTGAAGACACACACACTGTGTTTTTAGGACAATATAGGGAGGCGAGCCGTCACACAATGTAACCTTCTTTGAAATCAATACACTTCAGTCACAGTCAAGTAATAGCAGTCTGCAAAAAGATCATCTTCAGCCGTGCTGCTGTACTTGTAGCTGTTTTCATTGGTTCTGTCTTCACCAACATGCTGCATCTCCTCCTTCAGCTTTTCTATCTTTCTGATTTTGTTCCTCCTTTTGTCCCCGATCCTCTGACTTGTGACCCAGAACTTAATCTCAGCTCTCCATCTTGAAGGACTTCAGTTCCTAAAATAATAATCATTTTGAGGAGCGAGGAGGCTCGCTGGAGGAGCTATAAGCGAGGATGCACGGGTGTATCCTTTGCAGAAGTCTTCTTGGCACCCGTGACGTATAAAAGAGGCGAGACGATGGACTTCTGATGCCGCTGTCCCTCACGTCATATTTAATTGACGTTGTCTATCGACCGCTCCGAGAAAAGGACGACTCATTTAGTTCAATGCCTCCTTCCTCTCGTGGGAAGGACTAATATGAGAGGAGAAGAGGCGAGGAAAGGAATTGAGGATGCACAAACTGGGAAATGTTCTTCCCTGTGTCCTCCTCCCTTTTCCCTCCAGCTCCCTTCGTGTTACATCCTCTCTCCTTCTCTCCTTCCCTCTCCCCCCTCGTCAGTAGGCTGGATGTGTGTCTCCACTCAGCCACATTAGTTGAGTTAAGACGCGGCGATAACACCCTCTGTGTCACCATGGTAACACACAACCACACACACACACACACACACACACACACACACATTCTGAAGTGAATGTGCACACGATGTAAAGCAACACATTATGTGTGAGAGAATACAAGGATGCAAATAAGCAACACACACACGTCAATCATCCATTTATCACACACACACACACACACACACACACACACACACACACACACACACACACACACACACACACACACACACACTTCTAACCACATCACTACCAGCAGAATGAATACACAGTAAACACTAACGTACGTTCAAAGGAGAGGAGCGTTTCACAGTGTGTGTGTGTGTGTGTGTGTGTGTGTGTGTGTGTGTCCAAGTACATTACAGCGTGTAAGTGTATTATGCGTTTCCCTCCAGTGGTTCCAGCTCCATCATTCGGTGCATTGTGTGCTGGTTTGAGCCTCTTTCTGAGCGTCATGGAGGAAATGAAGGGCTGAAGTGTAACAGAGGTGATGTCTCTCTAAACGATGAGCGTTCACACGTAAAACAGCCCGTTTCATTATAGAGGCTGGTGTCAATGGAGCGTCACAGGTATACAGGTGAGAGGAAAACACAGTCCAGGAAATTATCAGTTCTTTTAGATTGAAGGTTTTAAAGGTGACAAAACACTGGTTTATAGGATTATGTGTATAAAGGAGTTTCTACGTGTATAAAGGAGTTTCTACGCGTATAAAGGAGTTTCTACGAGTATAAAGGAGTTTCTACGCGTATAAAGGAGTTTCTACGCGTATAAAGGAGTTTCTACGCGTATAAAGGAGTTTCTACGCGTATAAAGGAGTTTCTACGAGTATAAAGGAGTTTCTACGCGTATAAAGGAGTTTCTACGCGTATAAAGGAGTTTCTACGCGTATAAAGGAGTTTCTACGCGTATAAAGGAGTTTCTACGCGTATAAAGGAGTTTCTACGCGTATAAAGGAGTTTCTACGCGTATAAAGGAGTTTCTACGAGTATAAAGGAGTTTCTACGCGTATAAAGGAGTTTCTACGCGTATAAAGGAGTTTCTACGCGTATAAAGGAGTTTCTACGAGTATAAAGGAGTTTCTACGAGTATAAAGGAGTTTCTACGAGTATAACGGAGTTTCTACGCGTATAAAGGAGTTTCTACGAGTATAACGGAGTTTTTACGCGTATAAAGGAGTTTCTACGCGTATAAAGGAGTTTCTACGAGTATAAAGGAGTTTCTACGAGTATAAAGCAGTTTCTACGAGTATAAAGGAGTTTTTACGCGTATAAAGGAGTTTCTACGCGTATAAAGGAGTTTCTACGCGTATAAAGGAGTTTCTACGCGTATAAAGGAGTTTCTACGCGTATAAAGGAGTTTCTACGCGTATAAAGGAGTTTCTACGCGTATAAAGGAGTTTCTACGAGTATAAAGGAGTTTCTACGCGTATAAAGGAGTTTCTACGAGTATAAAGGAGTTTCTACGCGTATAAAGGAGTTTCTACGCGTATAAAGGAGTTTCTACGCGTATAAAGGAGTTTCTACGCGTATAAAGGAGTTTCTACGAGTATAAAGGAGTTTCTACGCGTATAAAGGAGTTTCTACGCGTATAAAGGAGTTTCTACGCGTATAAAGGAGTTTCTACGAGTATAAAGGAGTTTCTACGCGTATAAAGGAGTTTCTACGAGTATAAAGGAGTTTCTACGCGTATAAAGGAGTTTCTACGAGTATAAAGGAGTTTCTACGAGTATAAAGGTATAAGGATAAGTATAACATATATAAATAAGGGAGACAACCAGGTGAATAGTTAAAACCTGACATCAAAGCAACACGTTTTCTGAACTGTTGTGTTTATGCGGGTGAGCTGTTATTGCATCAAATATTTGCATGTTCACACATTTCCAGAACATAAATGTGGACGTTGGATAAAGAATGGTTCAACGTTCTTGGTTCATTTTGTTGACGTATTGGAGTCAAAGGTTTTTACATTTATATCTTTGTATCATTCCAGAAATCAGAAAATATTATCAACAAATTAAGTAAATGATTTTACCGCCTGAAATCTGAATCAAATGCTGCAAATCATCAATAACAAGATGAACAAGTTTCTACTTCCTGCTTCCTGTCTGCCCCCCCCCCCCCACCCTGACGAAGATCATAGTCCTCCACTGAGATCCGCTAATGAATCTCTCAAGGGTAAGAGTGAGGGCATCGTGTGTGTGTGTGTGTGTGTGTGTGTGTGTGTGTGTGTGTGTGTGTGTGTGTGTGTGTGTGTGTGTGTGTGTGTGTGTGTGTGTGTGTGTGTGTGTGTGTGTGTGTGTGTGTGTGTGTGTGTGTGTGTGTGTGTGTGTGTGTGTGTGTGTGTGTGTGTGTGTGTGTGTGTGTGTGAGCTGCTACCATTTTTCTGCCAGCGTCAGCAAAGCCAGTCAATGCTAATGGATAACAACATCACGCTTAAGTGTGATTGGATAAGGGGTGAGGCAAGAAAGGGGGTGTGCTCTCCGTGTGTGTGTGTTGGAGATATTCTCAAGGCCTGGTTAGTGCTGGAACACACACACACACACACACAGCTTCCTCTCCTGAATCCTTAATGAGCTGAGCAGTGGGAGGCTGCAGACTGCGTGTCGGTGTATTTAAATCACTGCTACTGAATCAGTAACACGCTTTCCTTCCATCGCTAATAAAAAGTGGATGTTGAACATTTCACGGCCGGGCCGAGACTCCGGAGCTGTGAGCGTAACAGAAACCAGAGGGTGATGCAACGCCCGGGAGGAGAAGTATATAAAGAATAAACAAGGATGTTTGTTTAGTTTCCAGACGTGAGGAGGGCTGCTGGAGACACTTAACGATGACATCACTGTGATGCAACACTTGACTTGTCTTCATCTGGCTGCAGACGTTGTTGTTGGATTACTTTGCTGATTCATCATTTTGTGTAAAAATGTCAAAAGTAGGTTAAAATGATACAAAACAGAAGAAAAAAAGCAGCAAACGTCACATTTGAGGAAGCAAGAACCACAGAAGAAGAAATGTTGTGAATGAATAAATTAGTTTTGGAATGAGAAAACGTCTCATTGTTTTCTCATCACTGGATCATCAAGCGTTTGTCAGGAAGCGCTCATTGAATATTGAACTGAATATGAAGTATTGATGCGGCCCAGAGGCTGTGAGTCTGCTGCTGCTTCCCCGTCATCGCGACTCGTGTAAAGAAGCGCTGCGCTATCGGCGCGACGATCTGTGTTTACGACCCGACGCCTCCAGAGTCGCCGCTCAGCGATCCCTCACAGAACCTCAATTAACCTCCACGCGTGGAAGACGCTTCTATATCTTCTTGAGAGGAAGAAGGCCGAGCACCCCGAGTGTGAGGTTATGGAAGGTGAATCTCAGTCGTATTAATGAGCGGATGGAGGGACGGAAAGTAAAGGTGGAAGGACAGATATAAATGGAAAAGGAAGTAAGGATGGAGGACAGAAGGAACCACGAGGAGGGCGGATAGAAGGACATGAATAGAATCTTAAAGCGGTGTTTTATATGTCCCTTCATTGATGTGAGAGTCTGGTTGGAGACATTCACGGTAATGACGGAGACGTTCCGTTTCATATTTGCTCAATAATGCAGGATATCCTTTTTTCAAAGATTGTTTAGAAATTCCAAATTCCCCTTCAGGTGTCTGTACAGCGTAGAGGACACAGAGTGTGTAATCATGTTGTCAGCTGAGTTACTTATTATCCTTTAAAAGTACCAGAATTTACTTCCGTCTTTTTGTGTCAGTCAATTTCTAAAAGCCGTCTCCGGCATCTTGTAAATGTCAGGGACTCTCATGTCCTCCGAGTCCAAGGACGGCCTTCAACACGGACGTCTGTCTGAAGGCGTTCAAAGAAATGTAGATTTCCCGTCTCTGTGGAGAAACCGTACGGGATGTCGGCCCTTAAATCTCAGCTCACGGGTGTCTCCAGCTCGGGGTCGAGAGTTAATACACGGGGAGTAAGTCGAGAGCAAACGGAGGCACCAGATGCAAATATCTCAGTGAAAATGTAAGAGACAGACAGACAGATGGATACATATGCTGTATTTTGAGCAGATATGATTTGTTTTTCAGAATAATTGATGAATGAATGATGTTGAGTCCAGTCAGTGTCCCAGAGGTCAGAAACCCAAAGATATCTGATATAAGAGAAGTTCTCTTCTATTGGCTAATACAATTATAGATGTATTCATAGGGCCTCATGAGTCCGTCATCGTCTGAAGGCTGTGGGTCAGAGGTCGAGCGGGTTCGATCCCCGGCTCCTCCGGTCCCTGCCGATGTGTCCTTGAGCAAAGACCCTTAAACCCCAAATGGGTGAATGCCACGCAGTGTTTTGAGTAATCAAGTATACTATACAAGTATAGTGCAAGTGCATTCACCATTTACATGGCACACTGGTACGAAAACAAGTAAGAGAAAGTTAAGACGAGATACCAAAAGGTTCCTGAGAGACGTCTGGGAGGCGGTTGGTGTCGACTACCGAACAGAGATGGTGACAAATATTGTGTTTGGCTGTAAAGTCTCATCCAGTTCACATCAGTCAGGACTTCACATCAGTCAGGTCGTCTAAAACAAACACATATATATATATATATATATATCAAATATTCAACGTGACATTCATTGAACTAACTAGAACGGTGTTCCCACGGAGGGATCTTTCCTCCACCCCGTTGGCTCTAATCAGCATGCAGCAAACGTCTCCACAATTGAATTTGAAGTCGTTGTTGATGCTGATAATAAAAGTCCATCCGGTTAGTCTGGTGCTGTTGATGAATGGAAAGTGCCTTCTCCCAAGGCCGCCGTCTGAAGCTCACTCCACAGCTCCTCCCCCCCTCCAGCCTCACAGCGGACCAGATAACGCAGCTAATGGCTCGTCCAAAACAATGAAACGTACTTCATGGAGGTTCAGTCTGTTGAAGCTGAGAGTGAAAGAGCACTTTTTAGCTTTCTGACGGCAGGAAATAGACAATCTGAGCACTCCTGAAATGTAATCTAAAGGTCACTCTGAGAGTCTGGAGTTCAGCTCTTTTGACCTTCTGATGGAGAGCAGTGATGTGGAGGCCTCTCATAGAGGAGCGTTATGTTTAGTAATTAGCAGCTCTACACCTGAATGACTCCCAGCAGCTCCCTCGTACTGGACTTTATGTTTTATGCTCCGTCAGTAAGCGCTGATTGGTGTCCAAGGGTGAATATCATACATTCAGTAGGAAGGTGAATGTGTTTTAGATGTGCAGGTTAAACATTACTTTAACCAACTTCATTTGGAACATGTCGTTTACTGTCCTCAGTGATTGAACTGTTGCTCATCCTGCTGCTGAAATACATGAAGACGATGAAGAGTTGTGAGGGTGGACCTGTTATTATAGTCGACATGAAAGACTTTACTCATCCAGTTAATGAGCTTTGTTTCTCCTGTTTCTCACTTGTATTAAGGACAGCACGATGAGACAATGTTCGGATGTAAAGATGTGAAATATGAATCAAAAACACTTTATTTAGTCAGTGAATGAAGTCACATTACACATGGAGGGAATATCTGGAGGACATTACTACAGATTAATTAAAAAAAGAAAAATACTTTAAATTAATGATAGTTGATGATAGTCGATGATAGTCGATGATAGTTGATGATAGTTGATGATAGTTGATGATAGTTGATGATAGTTGATGATAGTCGATGATAGTTGATGATAGTTAATGATAGTTGATGATGGTCAATGATAGTTAATGATAGTCGATGATAGTCGATGATAGTCGATGATAGTCGATGATAGTCGATGATGGTCGATGATAGTCGATGATAGTCGATGATGGTCGATGATAGTTGATGATAGTTAATGATAGTTGATGATGGTCAATGATAGTTAATGATAGTCGATGATAGTTGATGATAGTTGATGATAGTTAATGATAGTTGATGATAGTCGATGATAGTCGATGATGGTCGATGATGGTCAATGATAGTTAATGATAGTCGATGATAGTGGATGATAGTCGATGATAGTCGATGATAGTCGATGATAGTGGATGATAGTCGATGATAGTCGATGATAGTTGATGATGGTCGATGATGGTCAATGATAGTTAATGATAGTCGATGATAGTGGATGATAGTCGATGATAGTCGATGATAGTCGATGATAGTTGATGATAGTTAATGATAGTCGATGATAGTTGATGATAGTTGATGATAGTTAATGATAGTTGATGATAGTCGATGATAGTCGATGATGGTCGATGATGGTCAATGATAGTTAATGATAGTCGATGATAGTGGATGATAGTCGATGATAGTCGATGATGGTCGATGATAGTTGATGATAGTTAATGATAGTTGATGATGGTCAATGATAGTTAATGATAGTCGATGATAGTTGATGATAGTTGATGATAGTTAATGATAGTTGATGATAGTCGATGATAGTCGATGATGGTCGATGATGGTCAATGATAGTTAATGATAGTCGATGATAGTGGATGATAGTCGATGATAGTCGATGATAGTCGATGATAGTGGATGATAGTCGATGATAGTCGATGATAGTTGATGATGGTCGATGATGGTCAATGATAGTTAATGATAGTCGATGATAGTGGATGATAGTCGATGATAGTCGATGATAGTCGATGATAGTTGATGATAGTTAATGATAGTCGATGATAGTTGATGATAGTTGATGATAGTTAATGATAGTTGATGATAGTCGATGATAGTCGATGATGGTCGATGATGGTCAATGATAGTTAATGATAGTCGATTATGGTCGATGATGGTCGATGATAGTCGATGATAGTCGATGATAGTCGATGATAGTCGATGATAGTCGATGATAGTCGATGATGGTCGATGATGGTCAATGATAGTTAATGATAGTCGATGATAGTTGATGATAGTTGATGATAGTTGATGATAGTTGATGATAGTTGATGATAGTTGATGATAGTCGATGATGGTCGATGATGGTCGATGATGGTCGATGATAGTCGATGATAGTCGATGATAGTCGATGATAGTCGATGATAGTCGATGATGGTCGATGATGGTCAATGATAGTTAATGATAGTCGATGATAGTTGATGATAGTTGATGATAGTTGATGATAGTTACAAAGGTATTTGTGAGAGGATAGTGTAACCGTTTGATACCTTATTATAATATTATATGTCACATTGTCATCACTTTGAGAGAAAGTCTTCAACTGTGACGTAAAAACACTTCGATCACACACAGTAACCGAGGCAGAGGAGTTACTGTGGGCCACAAGTCACTGTTCATGATCCGCCATTAGATCACACTGTCTCATAAAACACACACACACACACACACACACCACACACCGCACACACACACACACACACACACACACAGTCTGCCCTCTCCTCCTCCGTCCTCCTAAGGAGACAATTTACGAGCAGCAGCAGCGATGTCTCAGGCCATCAGATCATGAAGGCTAACTTTCTGTCAGGACACAGCTGCTCACACACGCACACACTCAAACACACACACACACACACACACACACACACACACACACGCTGGATATACGACGACACAAAATCCAGTAAATTCAATGCTGCTACAAATCCTCCTACGTAGCTGCTATTGGACTGACTGGTTGACTTCTGCATTCACACACACACACACACACACACACACACACACACACACACACACACACACACACACACACACACACACACGCTGCAAGCTACTTGTGGAGGAGGACGAGGAAGTTTTATTCGACTCTGGAGGGCTGTTTGATAGAAGTCATTATCTGATTCCTGCTCTGACCTGATAGCATGGATATTATAGCAGCGTCTGTGTGTGTGTGTGTGTGTGTGTGTGTTCCTCTGCCTCTGCACAGTGTTATGTGTTTTGTCAGTTCTGCTGTGTATCTATATGTGCAGATTCTTGCTGTAAGGAAGTTCCTACACATGCACACACGTCCAGTCTGCTACAGGATCCTGCAGAGGATCCGTTTAAAGACACGCAGATGTTTGTGGGTTTTTATATTCAAACATTGGTTCACGTAGGAGTTCTAAAGCACCACAGTGAGCTGGAAGGAGATCTTTTTGGGATTTCAGAGGTCTGTTAGAAAATCATGGGAGCATCTTCAAAGGGACTCTGAGGCTGAGGAGCAGAAAAACATCTTGAATCTGTTCAAAGATTCAGATATGAGACTTTAATAAGCCCCTGTACACTAAAAACACTGTTAGTCCTGATCCTCTATATGAACCAGTCTCAGTGTAGTCCTGATCCTCTATGAACCAGTCTCAGTGTAGTCCTGATCCTCTATATGAACCAGTCTCAGTGTAGTCCTGATCCTCTATATGAACCAGTCTCAGTGTAGTCCTGATCCTCAATATGAACCAGTCTCAGTGTAGTCCTGATCCTCTATATGAACCAGTCTCAGTGTAGTCCTGATCCTCTATATGAACCAGTCTCACTGTTAGTCCTGATCCTCTATATGAACCAGTCTCAGTGTAGTCCTGATCCTCAATATGAACCAGTCTCAGTGTAGTCCTGATCCTCTATATGAACCAGTCTCAGTGTAGTCCTGATCCTCTATATGAACCAGTCTCAGTGTAGTCCTGATCCTCAATATGAACCAGTCTCAGTGTAGTCCTGATCCTCTATATGAACCAGTCTCAGTGTAGTCCTGATCCTCTATATGAACCAGTCTCACTGTTAGTCCTGATCCTCTATGAACCAGTCTCAGTGTAGTCCTGATCCTCTATATGAACCAGTCTCAGTGTAGTCCTGATCCTCTATGAACCAGTGTCAGTGTAGTCCTGATCCTCTATATGAACCAGTCTCAGTGTAGTCCTGATCCTCTATATGAACCAGTCTCAGTGTAGTCCTGATCCTCTATATGAACCAGTCTCAGTGTAGTCCTGATCCTCTATATGAACCAGTCTCAGTGTAGTCCTGATCCTCTATGAACCAGTCTCAGTGTAGTCCTGATCCTCTATATGAACCAGTCTCAGTGTAGTCCTGATCCTCTATATGAACCAGTCTCAGTGTAGTCCTGATCCTCTATGAACCAGTCTCAGTGTAGTCCTGATCCTCTATATGAACCAGTCTCAGTGTAGTCCTGATCCTCTATGAACCAGTCTCAGTGTAGTCCTGATCCTCTATATGAACCAGTCTCACTGTTAGTCCTGATCCTCTATATGAACCAGTCTCAGTGTAGTCCTGATCCTCTATATGAACCAGTCTCAGTGTAGTCCTGATCCTCTATATGAACCAGTCTCAGTGTAGTCCTGATCCTCTATATGAACCAGTCTCACTGTTAGTCCTGATCCTCTATATGAACCAGTCTAAGTGTAGTCCTGATCCTCTATAGCAGCGGTTCCCAAACTTTTTAGGCCACGCACCCCCTTCTGCATCCCGACCGGGTTCACGCACCCCCAATCCCCCCCCCACACCTTAAAAAATAAATAAAGCAACAGAGCCTATTTATAGCCGCATACAAACCTGACCAATGAGAGAACAGTTTGCCTCCTTCTCGTCTCCTCCGTCTCATCTTTCTCCTCCCGGTCTCTCCCCAACGCACCTCTCTGTTTCTCTCTCCTCCGATTCCTCCCTCTCTCTCTGTCCTTCTCCTCTTTTATGACTGATAGATGTCCCATCGGACAGTTTCCATGATTTCAGCCAGTTTAGCATATTTGCATGAATGTTGCTGAATGAATGAAGTTAGCCGTTAGCTGACGTTAGCTGCACAAGCTAGGCTAGCTAGTGTGTACGTAAAAGACAGTCTGGCGGAGGGAGCTGAAGTGCATTTACACTATCATCTCTACTAAACACCGGATGCTTCATTGGATAGATGCTTAGATGGCTTCTTGTAATAACCTCGGTCAGACATTTTGTTTCATCATTTGGGTCTTGACATTATTTGGGAAGAGATGTCAGGAAAGTGTTGATTAAGTCTCTGGACGAGTCTGAAGTCCAGGATGTTTCTGTCAATCACCTGAGTCCGTCCTGTAGGTCAGACCATTGACAGATTACCCAGAATGCAGAGCAGCTTGACAGTCTGTCTGCTGGCAGAGCTCAACATTAGATGAAGCTGCTTCATTTAGCTTTAAGACGACCTTTAGTAACCTGATCAGAGCGTTAGAACTTCTCTTCCTCTCAGTGAGGACTTCAGGTTGAGAAAAGCACAAATCCTTCATTGATTGGTGGAAAACAATGTGTTCAAATCTGGAGGACGTTCACAAACCTCCAGGTTAAATACCTTTCTCTCCCTCTCTTTCTCTCCCTCTCTCATTCTCTCTCTCCGTCATGCTCGCTCTGTCACTGTGTCTGCAGACGAGTGGAGAGATGTTTAGGGAGACATTGAGTCGCTGTGAACTGAAGGGTTTGTGGGACTGAAGCAGAGGTTTGGTATGAACCAGCGAGCTCCGACATGGTTGTCAAAAGGAGATTTGTAAACGATGTATTCGCACAACAAAAGGCGACTTTAATGAAGTTAAGCACACAAAAGAAAAACATCATTACCTTTTCATTTTCAGGGCTTTAAGTAACAGCATCTGTAAAGGTTGTGTCATTTGTTTTCCGATACAGCGTTGACGCCACACGTCTGCTTCTGCATATTAATAAACGTCGTCATTGTCCTCAACAAAGGTCCGTTTGAATCTGTCGAGCACAGCTTCATCACTGCCGGGGCGCCACGAGGCGCTGAACTCATTCTGAGGGATGATCCTCAATACAAGCTGCATGTTTATCTACCAAGAAAGAGAGACCGTGCTCTTTGATTCATGGTGTGTGTGTGTGTGTCTCATGGATTAACTGTTGAGTAAACTCAAACGTACTGGGCTCAGTGGATTCACACTCATCTGGTTTAACAGGTAAACATCTCGTCTCCACAGAGACCAGTGCAGCCCGGTGTGTCCCATCCAGATAACTCTCTGGACGCTATCTCTTTCATTGTAAGCCTTCGTCCTCCAGGCTCCTGTTCCGCTGGTACAACGTCTCCTCGTCACATTAATAGAAAGAGGAACGTCTGAATATGTTGACGGCATTGAAAGTCATATACACCTTCAGGCAGTGTGCCAAAGACCCCGTGGGGTCCCGTCCATCCGTCCGTCCGTCCGTCTGTCCGTCCGTCCATCCGTCCATCCGTCCATCTCCCCCCCCCCCCGCCTCCGCAGCGCTTCAGGACACAGACTCAGAACACCATGTAGAAGATTTCATGGATGCGAGCCAAGGCTACTGGGCTGTACACGCTGTACACACTGTACACGCTGTACACACTGTACACGCTGTACACGCTGTACACGCTGTACACACTGTACACACTGTACACACTACACGCTGTACACGCTGTACACACTGTACACGCTGTACACACTGTACACGCTGTACACGCTGTACACGCTGTACACACTGTACACACTGTACACACTACACGCTGTGCACACTGTACACGCTGTGCACGCTGTACACGCTGTGCACGCTGTACACACTGTACACGCTGTACACGCTGTACACGCTGTACACGCTGTGCACGCTGTACACGCTGTACACGCTGTACACACTGTGCACGCTGTACACGCTGTACACGCTGTACACGCTGTACACGCTGTACACGCTGTACACACTACACGCTGTACACACTGTACACACTGTACACGCTGTACACGCTGTACACGCTGTACACGCTGTACACACTGTACACGCTGTACACACTGTACACGCTGTACACGCTGTACACGCTGTACACGCTGTACACACTGTACACGCTGTACACACTGTACACACTACACGCTGTACACACTGTACACACTGTACACACTGTACACACTACACGCTGTACACACTACACGCTGTACACGCTGTACACACTGTACACACTGTACACACTGTACACACTACACGCTGTACACACTACACGCTGTACACACTGTACACACTACACACTGTACACACTACACACTGTACACACTGTACACACTACACGCTGTACACACTGTACACACTGTACACACTGTACACACTACACGCTGTACACACTACACGCTGTGCACACTGTACACGCTGTGCACGCTGTACACACTGTACACACTGTACACACTACACACTGTACACACTGTGCACGCTCAACAGTGAGGCCGCTCACACAACAACTACGCTCTGCAACACAACACTCACAGCTTTAATCACAAACACCACTGGATCAAATCGGACCAAGGAGGCGTGACTATTCATATTTGTGAATACATGTTTGAATAATGAAAACATTAGTAAGATTTAAAAGAAACATTTTAATGGCAAGTTATCATTTTATAGACTCCTTGAGATTTTGCAATTATGATTTTTTCTCAGAGGGTGACGTGTGGAGTGTTCAGGGTTTCTAAAGTCTCTTTCTGACAGACGGGGATGAATCACTCCATCTAACTGCAGGTCACCCTTCATGTTGGCAGCGCTCACTGTCTGTAGCTCCTCTCTCTCTTTCTACAGTTACTTCTTTGTCCTCTCAGGCCGAGTGTGACGGTGACACTTAAAAGACGACAGAATTCATTCACCCTAACTAACCCTAACTAACCCACTAACCCTAACCCACTAACCCTAACTAACCCTAACTAACCCTAACTAACCCTAACCAACCTTAACTAACCCTAACCGGCCCTAACTAACCCTAACCCACTAACCCTAACTAACCCTAACCCTAACTAACCCTAACCCTAACTAACCCTAACCCTAACTAACCCTAACTAACC
>JAVDOI010000496.1:0-27691 GCA_032191485.1 Leptoclinus maculatus
AGCCAATCAGACGTGAGTTGATTCGGGCTAGATCCCGCCCTCTCAGGTAATGCAAATAAAGCTTATTTTCGGTGTTTCCGTTATTTAGTTTCCGTTAGGATTATAACCACTTCTACTGAACGAGCACAGCTAAGACTGAAATACTGGAATATTAAGATGTCGAGCTGATGCTGGTTGAATGCAAGTTTGAGGAAAAACGATTAAAAGATGAAACTTTAAGAGAGAGAGGGAGAGAAACTACAGCAGATTCTCTTCCAGTGTATGTTCTCTGGCTGCTTTGTTTACAGAAACACAATGGCTTCTGTGCTAGAGCATGATCTCTCCTGTCCTGTGTGCCACGACTTCTATATTAAAGATCCCGTCATTCTGTCGTGTAGTGTGTTTTATCTGCTACTTCACAGAATTTGAATCTTAACTGTTATCAGTTGCAGGCACATTTTTAATATAAGGGTGTGGGTCTATTAGTGTCGGTGGAAGAGCGAACAGATAACGTGAACTCCAACAGAACCGGTTCAACTGCATGACTTCACTTCAGCAGCATTCAAAGTTCAACACAATTAAACAATTAAACTTCACCGAACACAAACGTCTCGGGACAAAGTCTCGCCCTCAGGTGAGACACACCTGAGGCAAACAGCTGGTCAATATATAAGTAGAGATAGATTGATCCAAAGCAATCTGTCCAGTACGATGTTTGAAGAACAGTGAGAACAACATTGTGCAACAGGTACTGCTGATGCTTATGAAGTATTGCCTTTGTTCTGTAGTCTCTATGTGAAAAGAAGACTACATTCCAGGTAGGTTGTGATTACGTGGTACAGTGCAAATATTAGGCCCCTCCCCCATCATGGAGCAACACATCTTGTAAGAAAGATGAACCTTTGGCGTATCACAGTTGAGCTTTGATGAAGTTCCACCCCTCGTATGACTCACATTAGACAAACCAGAGAACACAGAGTGCAATTCTGTGTAATTGAAAGAGAAACACAGACGGAGAGAGATTTACCTTCATTCTCAACGTCCACTGAGAGCGGACAGGTTCAGGAGGCAAAGCTGGAATACGAAAGAAGAAAAGAAGAAGAAAACAGTTAAGTTTTAAGGTAAGGACGTAAGGAAGTAGATTGGTTGCTTAGTTACAGAAAATACAACAGAGTATTATGGTTCTCTTTAACAATCAAACTTAGTTACAAGGCTGCAAGTGTTGCTCTATCGCTCTCTCTCACACACACACACACACACACACACACACACACACACTCATCACACACACTAAATGTACTTTAAAATGAACACTTACAAATAAAAGTTTTACGATATCATGGGTCAATAAATTAGGCCATCACACGTCTCTCACTTGTTTCCTCGGTGTCGTTGTTGTCTGATAGCTGAGGTCCCTGTCACACTGCAGAAGATTTAAGCTTATGTTTGTTTACAGTTTCTTTGTGAACTTCACAATAGTTGTGCAGAACAAAATAAGCATTAATGAGAAAAGGAAAGTCCTCCATTTTATGGCCATCATCCTCCTCAAAGCCACAAACCGGGACTTCAAACATCCGCTCAGTAGGGCTGATAACGCCGCTCGACACTCCGCTCGTTAATCGCTCCATTAACAGCTGCTTCCTTCGTAATAATGCAGAATTAAACTGCACCACAGCTGCTATAAAGACAACAAGGTCAGCAACGCCTGTAATCAGTTGTCCATGTTGTATTAACCTGGTAGTCGATCGGTAATCAATGTTGTTGTTTGTGATCTTCCGGAAAAGGGTCACGTGATAGGGGTGTGAAGAATCAGGAAAGGACACGTCGTGACTGCTAAGAACCAATCAAGTAGCGTACGCAGGTGTCTACGTCATCGTTTCCAAACATATGACGTTTACGAGCATCCACACGAAGAGGCAACACTTACAAATAAAAGTTTTACTAGATTATGGGTCAATAAATTAGGCCATCACACGTCTCTCACTTGTTTCCTTGGTGTCGTTGTCTGATGTCTGATAGCTGAGGTCCCTGTCACACTGCAGAAGATTTAAGCTTTTGTTCGTTTACAGTTTCTTTGTGAACTTCACTAAATAAGCATTAATGAGAAAAGGAAAGTCCGTATGTGGTCCGTAGTGAGGACGCTCAGTGTAAACGTAGCAAAAGATATGCGTTTTAAAATGGAAATATAGTCGTGTTGATGTAACCTAATTTACACTCTGCTCTCTGCCTGCTTTGTTTTCAGCATTTTACAAACACAATGGCCTCCAGATCAGAGGAGGATCTCTCCTGTTCTGTCTGCAAGGAGATCTTCAAGGATCCCGTTGTCCTGTCGTGTAGCCACAGCTTCTGCAGAGACTGTCTGAAGAACTGGTGGGCAGAGAAACAAACACGCGAGTGTCCAGTTTGTAACAGAAGATCATCAAGGACTGACCCACCTGTTAGTTTGGTGATTAAGAACCTGTGTGAGTCCTTCATACGGGAGAGAGATCAGAGAGCTTCAGAGACTCTCTGCAGTCTGCACTCTGAGAAACTCAGACTCTTCTGTCTGGACCATCAGCAGCTGGTGTGTCTCGTCTGCAGAGATTCAGAAACACACAAAAAACACAGATTCAGACCCATCGATGAAGCTGCAGAGGATCTCAAAGAGGAGCTCCAGAAATCCCTGAAGCCCTTAAAGGAGAAACTGAAGCTCTTTGAACAAGTTAAAGGAAACTGTGATCAAACAGCAGAAAACATGAAGGTCCAGGCCCGACACACAGAGAGGCAGATTAAGGAGCATTTTAAGAAGCTTCACCAGTTTCTAGAGGAGGAAGAGGAGGCCAGGATCTCTGCTCTGAGGGAGGAAGAGGAGCAGAAGAGTCAGATGATGAAGGAGAAGATGGAGGCTCTGAGCAGAGAGATAGCAGCTCTTTCAGACACAGTCAGAGCCACAGAGGACGAGCTGAGAGCTGAAGACGTCTCATTCCTGAACAACTACAAGGCTGCAGTGGAAAGAGTCCAGCAGCGCCCCCTGCTGGAGGATCCACAGCTGCTCTCAGGAGCTCTGATAGACGAGGCCAAACACCTGGGCAACCTGACCGTCAACATCTCGGACAAGATGAAGGAGAAGGTCTCCTACAGTCCTGTGATTCTGGATCCAAACACTGCTCATCCAGAACTCATCCTGTCTGAAGATCTGACCAGTGTGAAGCGAGGACAGAGACAGAAGCTTCCTAAAAACCCAGAGAGGCCTAATTACTTTAAACCCATCCTTGGTTTTGACTCAAGGACTCAGTGCCGGGATGTCGGCGTTAGAGACAGTACATGCTGGTCTCTGAGTGTGGCAAAAGAGGCAGTGTGCATGATCTTGTTTCTGCTCTGTATAATCTTTCTGTTATGAACATTTAAAGTCTTCATAAAGGATGATGTATATCATAGCCTTTTTAATCTGTAACTTTCTCTGATTGTTTTTATCTTCTTTTAAACAACTTTAGCTGTAAACCAATAAAGAATGAATTGAAGAAGGAGATGTGTATATGTATGAAACATTTAAACATGCATTGTTAGGTATAATACATTATAAGTCTTACACGAGTTGTATTGTTTGAAAATACAAATACAAATGTTAAGCAGAAGAAGTGTGTAGGATAGTATAACTGTAAAGGCTGGAATGACTTTGCTGCTGTTGTGTAAATAAAATCTCTAATGTTTTCTCTTAAAGGTTCAGTGTGTGAGATTTATTGTCATCTCGTGGTTTGTTGCAGATCTCTTGCATTATGTTGCATTATCTCTCTGCTCAGCCCTCCCTCTCCAAGAGTGTTGGAGAACTATGGTGGCCCTCAGCCAAGGAGAGTTATCTTTAAGATTTTATAACAACTAGAAGCTCTTATCAATACTCTGCTTTTCTACATCACTAAATAATTGCTTCTAAAAACATATATGTGAGTGAAAGATGAAGAACACAGACATCCGTCAACGTGAACTCCAACAGAACCGGTTATACAGGTTGACGTTGTCACCAGAAGATCGTTGCCTGATTGGTCGGCACACACCTGGATGGTCTTATTGTAACTGACGCACACAAAGAAACGCACTCTGCTCATTACACACATTGTACAACAACAGGTACTGCTGATGCTTATGAAGTATTGCCTTTGTTCTGTAGTCTCTATGTGAAAAGAAGACTACATTCCAGGTAGGTTGTGATTACGTGGTACAGTGCAAATATTAGGCCCCTCCCCCATCATGGAGCAACACATCTTGTAAGAAAGATGAACCTTTGGCGTATCACAGTTGAGCTTTGATGAAGTTCCACGCCTCGTATGACTCACATTAGACAAACCAGAGAACACAGAGTGCAATTCTGTGTAATTGAAAGAGAAACACAGACGGAGAGAGATTTACCTTCATTCTCAACGTCCACTGAGAGCGGACAGGTTCAGGAGGCAAAGCTGGAATACGAAAGAAGAAAAGAAGAAGAAAACACAGTTCACTTTCAAGGTAAGGACGTAAGGAAGTAGATTGGTTGCTTAGATACTTAAGATCTTCCTTTATAGTCGTCCGCTAATCGTTCTAATAACAGCTGCTTCCTCGGCAAAAATGCAGAATTAAACTGCACAACAGCTGCTAGTAAAGACAACAAGGTCAGCACCACCTGTAATCAGTTTTCCATGTTGAATTAACCTGGCAGTCGATCGATAATCTATAGGGGTGCAACGGATCACAAACCTCACGGTTCGGTTCGGATCGCGGTTCTTGAGTCACGGTTCGAATCATTTTTCAGATCAACAAAGAAAACGGGAGGAGACAAATATAACTTTGCTTTCCATTTATTAATCAAAGAACTTCAAGAACACTTAAAGCAAAGAACTTTGGGCTATAGTCTTACATGAAAACAAAAATATTGAAGATGTCCAATTTTAAACTAAATTAAATGAATAAATAAAACTAAAACATTCAAGAATATTCAATTCTGTTAAGTTTAAGTGCAACATGAGGTATGTTGATGCCCTCGTCCTTTGATCAATATTGAAAGAAAGAAACAGCCAGTGAGCTAGCTTCCACTGTTTCAACTGAACTGAACTGCTCGGCAACAACGTGGGTCTGTGTTTACTTCCTGTCAGGTTATGTCATTCAAATACACAATAATGTTCACATTACTGTGACATGATTTTCAAAAAGATGAGAACATCTACATTGTCTGGGGAGAGGGTAGACCTTTCTGTGGTGACTGGGATATTACTATTGGGCCTGTCTAGCTTCCACTCTGCTGCTTCTGTCAGCACCTGCCCAGGTGTGTCTGTGTGACTCTCCCAGAGGGGGCGTGTCTACAGCACCTGTCTGTGTGACTCTCCCAGAGGGGGCGTGTCTACAGCACCTGTCTGTGTGACTCTCCCAGAGGGGGCGTGTCTACAGCACCTGTCTGTGTGACTCTCCCAGAGGGGGCGTGTCTACAGCACCTGTCTGTGTGACTCTCCCAGAGGGGGCGTGTCTACAGCCCCTGTCTGTGTGACTCTCACTGAGGGGGCGTGTCCTCCGTGATGAAGTGAGAGGTCACAGTCTTTTCCTCTTCATAGAGGAACGATCTTCATACTGAAGTGGGTGCGTGAGTGGATTTCGTAGCGTGGCTCAAGCACTTTAACCAGATTTTTAAATACTTTTGTTTTCCACAACGGAGTGTCCCCCGTCGCTGACAGACGGGATGGTGGCTCTTCATATGTGTGGACATGTCCGATGTTTTGCCGTTATCGTATGTCTTTCTCTTTAAATAATGCCTACATACCGTAACGGTTTTGTCCACCACCCTTATCCGTCATTATAAGTTACAGGGAAGACAAAATGCTCCCAAACTTGCGACTTAAATGACGCCGGGGGCTTCTCAAGTTCCTCCGCTCGCCATGACTTCACCGTTAAATGCTTCACGCTCCGTTCACGTGAACACATGCTTTATATCTGTTCACTGACACTTTGCATTGATATTCGGGGACTTGTTACTTGAAAAGTAACAGCAGCAGTAAAACTTTATTACACAGTATGATGATTAAACTGTAAAAAAATAAAAAATACTCAATTGATTCGCGGTTCACAAGTAATCCGAACCGGGAGGGGTGATCTGAACACTATAATCAATGTTGTTGTTTGTGATCTTCCGGGAAAGACTCACGTGAAAGGGGCGTGACGAACCAGGGAAGGACACGTCGTGACTGCTAAGAACCAATCAAGTAGCGTACGCAGGTGTCTACGTCATCGTTTCCAAACGTATGCGTTTACGAGCATCCACACAAAGAGGCAACCCCGGAATTTTCAAACTTATCAGTTTTCGGTGCTCTAAAACGCTGGCGTAGTGAGGACGCTCAGTGTAAACGTAGCAAAAGATATGCATTTTAAAATGGAAATGTAGTCGTGTTGATGTAACCTAATTTACACTCTGCTCTCTGCCTGCTTTGTTTTCAGCGTTTTACAAACACAATGGCCTCCAGATCAGAGGAGGATCTCTCCTGTTCTGTCTGCCAGGACATCTTCAAGGATCCCGTTGTCCTGTCGTGTAGCCACAGCTTCTGCAGAGACTGTCTGAAGAACTGGTGGGCAGAGAAACAAACACGCGAGTGTCCAGTTTGTAACAGAAGATCATCAAGGACTGACCCACCTGTTAGTTTGGTGATTAAGAACCTGTGTGAGTCCTTCATACGGGAGAGAGATCAGAGAGCTTCAGAGACTCTCTGCAGTCTGCACTCTGAGAAACTCAGACTCTTCTGTCTGGACCATCAGCAGCTGGTGTGTCTCGTCTGCAGAGATTCAAAAACACACAACAACCACACATTCAGACCCATCGAGGAAGTTGTACAGGATCACAAAGAGGAGATCCAGAAATCCCTGAAGCCCTTACAGGAGAAACTGAAGCTCTTTGAAGAAGTTAAAGGAAACTGTGATCAAACAGCAGAACACATGAAGGTCCAGGCCCGACACACAGAGAGGAAGATTAAGGAGCAGTTTAAGAAGCTTCACCAGTTTCTAGAGGAGGAAGAGGAGGCCAGGATCTCTGCTCTGAGGGAGGAAGAGGAGCAGAAGAGTCAGGTGATGAAGGAGAAGATGGAGGCTCTGAGCAGAGAGATAGCAGCTCTTTCAGACACAGTCAGAGCCACAGAGGACGAGCTGAGAGCTGAAGACGTCTCATTCCTGAACAACTACAAGGCTGCAGTGGAAAGAGTCCAGCAGCGCCCCCTGCTGGAGGATCCACAGCTGCTCTCAGGAGCTCTGATAGACGAGGCCAAACACCTGGGTAACATGGCCTTCAACATCTGGATCAAGATGAAGGAGATGGTCTCCTACACTCCTGTGATTCTGGATCCAAACACTGCTCATCCAGAACTCATCCTGTCTGAAGATCTGACCAGTGTGAGAGTTGGACAGAGACAGAAGCTTCCTGATAATCCAGAGAGGTTTGATTCCATTAACCCTGTCCTGGGCTCTGAGGGTTTTAACTCAGGGATTCACAGCTGGGACGTTGAGGTTGGAGACAGTACATGCTGGTTTCTGGGTGTGGCAAAAGAGTCCGTCAAGAGGAAAGGGAGTATATGGTCTGAAATGTGGAGAATTGGATTCTCTAAAGGGAGTTATAAAGTCTTCTTTCCATTAGCCCCACCGGTCGGTCTCTCAGTGAAGACGAAGTTCAAGAGGATCAGAGTTTTGTTGGACTGGAACAAAGGACATCTGTCGTTCTCTGATGCCGACACTAACACACACATATCCACATTCAAACACAACTTCACTGAGAAGCTGTTTCCATACTTTGGCAATAGCACTAAATCCCCTATTAAGATTTTACCAGTTGGAAGACAATTACAGTTATGATTGGTGGTAGGCACATGCAGCATTTCATATCTTAAAGGGAAGTTTACCATGAAATGTAATCTAATGTACTTGTGTTGATTTAGACTTTAAATGAAATGATGATGGGGGGTTGTGTTGATTGGTTTGTGATGCTGGTGATCAACTGATGTCGTTTCTGCTTTTATTCTCATTGTAGGTTGTTGAGTATTGTTTTAATTATTTGAATGAGGTGTCCCACTGTGTCACACATAAGGAGCAGAGATACTCAGAAGTTTAACATTGTTGGTCTTTTTTGCATTCGAGTGATTTGAAACATTCAACGTTTACCTTTATTTGTTAAGTGTATTAAGTATCACTAGTGGTGTATAAATTATATATGAATAAAATCATTGTTTCCTCTCAAGATCTAAAAAATGTGTGTGTGTGTTTTATCTATGACATCACATGTGACGTCACCAGGAGGTCGTCATCCGATTGGTAGCTGCTGTTTGGTTTTATAGAAACACAGGTAAGAAGAGTCACTGTGACATGTTTGTCCGCTTAGAATGATGCATCACTTTAAGGCACTGAGTGTGTGTGTGTGTGTGTGTGTGAGTGTGTGAGTGTGTGTGTGAGTGTGTGTGTGTGTGTGTGTGTGTGTGTGTGTGTGTGTGTGTGTGTGTGTGTGTGTGTGTGTGTGTGTGTGTGTGTGTGTGTGTGTGTGTGTGTGTGTTATTTCACAGATGAGTTTCATCTGATCTGCCTCACAGACAGTACGCAGGACATTTTCAGCAGCTTGTGATGATTCAATGCTGAGATCATTTCAGTCTGCAGACCTGCAAACAGTCTTCATCCTGGACAAGTTCAAATCAAAATACCAAAAACATATTTATTCACAGATCTGCAGGGCTGGGTAAGATTACGATGCCAGTACCCTCAAAGTGACACAGATGTCGATGTTAGCACTGTTTGCGCTGCTAACATTGTTAGCTGCAAGCATTGTTAGCCGCACATCCGTGCTCAGATCCGTGTGCAAGCAGGTCATCCCGGCTGTGTGGGTAGAAGCTGCTGCCGTCGTGGCTCAATCACACGTCGCATTAAAGAGAATAACGTTTGCTTTGATTGATTAATAACAAAACCGTACAAATAGTAATTTTCTTCTAGATCTGGGCACGAAAAAGGATCGTTTGCAGGTTATATTTTGCCTGGAGAAGTTTCAACACTACTTGTTACTGGGTTATTATAGTTGATACCCGGACCTACTCATCTGTCACATGTCCAGATATTTCTATTGGTGCTATTTCTTTGCAGTCCGTATGAAAACTGGTTAGAGGACTATTTAAAAAAGTTATTTTGCATGTCTGGATATCACGAGAAACCAGTGGCGGGCCGTGCATTTTATACCTGGGCCTTCAGTGCTGTCCTACTACAGTTGAACCACCTCCTAATAACCTCATTATGACGCCACAGCTACGGTTATTTGTTTCATGTAAAAACTGCATATTCACATAACACTGCAACATTTGACAAGTGAAATTAAATGTTACATGAAGCTCAACACCAACAAATACACTAACTGCAGATTGCAGATACATGAATACATGAATGACGGGATGCTTTGTTATTAACGGACAATGCATATAGTCAAAATCAACGTAATTAACACAATGACAAGAACAAACTCATAAGAACCAGTCACATATATTTATAAGACAACAAAGCAACAAATCAATCCAGCAAAACTGCAGCGCTAAAACACGCATTCCGTTACACACTCAAGAGCACGAGCCATTCAAATATTATTCACATCAGAGGGAACAATATTAACCATATCATAAAAACGACACGATAGACAAATTAATACAGTAGTAACGCTACTGCAGATGTAAAAACAAAAGCAGTTAATTTACCAAAGCTGCTGTTCACTATTTAAAGACAAAGTCCATCCTCCTTTCTTTGATTACAAAGAGTTCAACGGCGCGGTTGTACAGAACATCGGTGCTTGTTCAGTTCCAGTAAGAAGTCCTTCTCGATTCATGGACGCCAGTGATGACAGTCGAGCCTCCCCAGTTGTACTTCTTGAATACGTTTTAATGCGTTTGAGGGCTGAAAATGTCCGCTCGACAGAGGCAGCAGATATTGGGATTGTCACCGCCCAACAGGTCACGCCCGGCAGAGAAGGCTTTGCTGGCCCTGACGGCCCACCACTGACACACATGTATAATAATACATTATTATACATGTGTGTATAATAATTATTACATGATGCGTTTTATCCAGCAGCTCTTTTTATAAGCAGAGGAAGTGAAAGAACGACCAAGACTCCGTTGTTGGTGTGAATACAATCTGGTGCGAAACACAAATGCATCGTAGCTTCAGAGTGTGACGTCGGTTACATGACTTTTGGATGTGTATTCTTTCTGATTACACATTTCTAAGTTTCATGACAAAAGGACACTTTCTTGACGTTCAGAATTATCTTTTAAATGGACAAACATCACATGTGTAATTCATGGCACAATTCAAACGGGATCAAAACATTATTTGTCTCTCGCCGTTGACTACCATATATATTTTTTTCACCAAGATGAGGTCCCATGGTGGTGGACCGGAAAGGGGCGGGGCCTCACCTGTAGTCGCGTTTCCGGTCCGACATTTTGACTTCCGAGGTTAATGGAAAGCAGCATAAATACAGTGAGTTGCCTTTGAACCTCCAAGCTAGAGCTTCCAGTCAATGTTGTTATGTGTAAAAACGTAAAAACGTATGGCCATCAGTGATAAGAAATGCATATTAGTTAACAAAAAGGACAAATGACAGTTAGGCCTTCAAACAGTACTTTTTTACTGCAGACAGAGCAACAGTCGTATTTTCCAGTTCAGAAAAACTTTGGGAATTTCAAATCAATTCATCACTGACTTTTAAAAGTGGCAACCAGGCATCAGCTTTTGGTGGTCGCAGCTGGAAGTCTGCATTTTTAGTCACCTTACATTTTCATGAATCAAGAAACTACGCGGTTATACAACTACTTAATAATAAAAACTTGACAAAAGAATAAAAGCTTTATTACAGCGACCAAACTAAATTATTTGTAGGTTGTGTTTTATCTGCTACTTTACATAATTTGATTAACTGTTATCAGTTACAGGCACATTTTCATATGAGGGTGTGGGTCTATTAGTGTCGGTGGAAGAGCAACGTGAACTCCAACAGATCCGGTTCAACTGCATGACTTCACTTCAGCAGCATTCAAAGTTCAACACAATTAAACAATTAAACTTCACCGAACGCAAACGTCTCGGGACAAAGTCTCGCCCTCAGGTGAGACACACCTGAGGCAACCAGCTGGTCAATATATAAGTAGAGATAGATTGATCCAAAGCAATCTGTCCAGTACGATGTTTGAAGAACAGTGAGAACAACATTGTGCAACAGGTACTGCTGATGCTTATGAAGCATTGCCTTTGTTCTGTAGTCTCTATGTGAAAAGAAGACTATATTCCAGGTAGGTTGTGATTACGTGGTACAGTGCAAATATTAGGCCCCTCCCCCATCATGGAGCAACACATCTTGTAAGAAAGATGAACCTTTGGAATATCACAGTTGAGCTTTGATGAAGTTCCACGCCTCGTATGACTCACATTAGACAAACCAGAGAACACAGAGTGCAATTCTGTGTAATTGAAAGAGAAACACAGACGGAGAGAGATTTACCTTCATTCTCAACGTCCACTGAGAGCGGACAGGTTCAGGAGGCAAAGCTGGAATACGAAAGAAGAAAAGAAGAAGAAAACAGTTAAGTTTCAAGGTAAGGACGTAAGGAAGTAGATTGTTTGATTAGTTACAGAAAATACAACATAATATTATGGTTCTCTTTAACAATAAAAGGTCAGGCTGATACTTAAGATCTTCCTTTGTCGTCGTCCTCTATAATCAAATGGACACATTTCGTGGAAAAAAAAACAAGTTGTATTTTTCAAACATAGTCGTGTTGATGTAGCCTAATTTACACTCTGCTCTCTGCCTGCTTTGTTTTCAGCGTTTTACAAACACAATGGCCTCCAGATCAGAGGAGGATCTCTCCTGTTCTGTCTGCCAGGACATCTTCAAGGATCCCGTTGTCCTGTCGTGTAGCCACAGCTTCTGTAGAGACTGTCTGAAGAACTGGTGGGCAGAGAAACAAACACGCGAGTGTCCAGTTTGTAACAGAAGATCATCAAGGACTGACCCACCTGTTAGTTTGGTGATAAAGAACCTGTGTGAGTCCTTCATACGGGAGAGAGATCAGAGAGCTTCAGAGACTCTCTGCAGTCTGCACTCTGAGAAACTCAGACTCTTCTGTCTGGACCATCAGCAGCTGGTGTGTCTCGTCTGCAGAGATTCAAAAACACACAAAAAACACAGATTCAGACCCATCGATGAAGCTGCAGAGGATCTCAAAGAGGAGCTCCAGAAATCCCTGAAGCCCTTAAAGGAGAAACTGAAGCTCTTTGAACAAGTTAAAGTGAAGTCTGATCAAACAGCAGAACACATGAAGGTCCAGGCCCGACACACAGAGAGGCAGATTAAGGAGCAGTTTAAGAAGCTTCACCAGTTTCTAGAGGAGGAAGAGGAGGCCAGGATGGCTGCACTGAGGGAGGAAGAGGAGCAGAAGAGTCAGGTGATGAAGGAGAAGATGGAGGCTCTGAGCAGAGAGATAGCAGCTCTTTCAGACACAGTCAGAGCCACAGAGGACGAGCTGAGAGCTGAAGACGTCTCATTCCTGAACAACTACAAGGCTGCAGTGGAAAGAGTCCAGCAGCGCCCCCTGCTGGAGGATCCACAGCTGCTCTCAGGAGCTCTGATAGACGAGTCCAAACACCTGGGCAACCTGACCGTCAACATCTCGGACAAGATGAAGGAGAAGGTCTCCTACAGTCCTGTGATTCTGGATCCAAACACTGCTCATCCAGAACTCATCCTGTCTGAAGATCTGACCAGTGTGAAGCGAGGACAGAGACAGAAGCTTCCTGATAATCCAGAGAGGTTTGATTACTTTAAACCCATCCTTGGTTTTAACTCAAGGACTCCGTGCTGGGATGTTGAAGTTAGAAACAGTACATGCTGGTCTCTGGGTGTGGCAAAAGAGTCTGTTGAGAGGAACGGTAGAACATGGTCTAGAATATGGAGAATAGGACTCTCTAATGGTAAATATAAAGCCTTCTCCCCATCAGCCCCACCAATCGTTCTATCAGAGCCGAAGAAGCTCCAGAGGATCAGAGTGAATCTGGACTGGGACAGAGGACAACTTTCATTCTCTGATCCGGATACCGACACACACATACACACCTTCACACACACTTTCACTGAGAAGATGTTTCCCTATTTCAGCAGTCGTGATGAATTCCCAACAGAAGTGGATGGTGATGAGGAGGAATGCAAGGAGTACGTTGTACCCGATTGTGAAAGGCCCGAGAGGCAGCTGTGGCAGGTGTGGCTCAGTGGTACAGCTGGTCGTCCATAGATCTTCGATAAAATCCGTCTCGATCTATGATCTATCCTTTGGGGGAGACACTGAACCCCAAATTGCTCCGTATGAATTTGTGTGAATGTTAGTTTGTCTGATCAGGTGACACCTTGTAGCCCCTGACGTCAGTGTATGAATGCCACCCACGAGGTACCGGTCGATTACGGCTTCATGACGGGTTGGGTTAGCTTGAATACAGTTATTTAAGTTGCTTGGAGTTCAAGATTAGTCATCAAAAATATATTAATGTTTTACAGGGAGAAAGAAGAGAGATAAACAAATGTTGACACCTATTTAGCTTTTCCAATGTTTCACATAACAAGCAGATACGCAGAAGTTTAAGATTGTTGGCCCGATGGAGTAATTTGCATGCTAGTTCGTTTAAACAGTTTCATCTTTTGACTAGGTATCACTATTAATCATTTAAGATCATTATGTTTCAGTCACATTCTTTCAACATGAGTACACAAATAATGCAGTTAGCTGTGGTTATAGTTTGTAATGATCTTTATTGTTGAGGCATGATCTTGTTTCTGCTCTGTATAATCTTTCTGTTTTGAACATTTAAAGCCTTCATAGAGGATGATGTATATCATAGCCTTTTTAATCTGTAACTTTCTCTGATTGTTTTTATCTTCTTTTAAACAAGTTTAGCTGTAAACCAATAAAGAATGAATTGAAGAAGGAGATGTGTATATGTATGAAACATTTAAACATGCATTGTTAGGTATAATACATTATAAGTCTTACACGAGTTGTATTGTTTGAAAATACAAATACAAATGTTAAGCAGAAGAAGTGTGTAGGATAGTATAACTGTAAAGGCTGGAATGACTTTGCTGCTGTTGTGTAAATAAAATCTCTAATGTCTTCTCTTAAAGGTTCAGTGTGTGAGATTTATTGTCATCTCGTGGTTTGTTGCAGATCTCTTGCATTATGTTACATTATCTCTCTGCTCAGCCCTCCCTCTCCAAGAGTGTTGGAGAACTATGGTGGCCCTCAGCCAAGGAGAGTTATCTTTAAGATTTTATAACAACTAGAAGCTCTTATCAATACTCTGCTTTTCTACATCACTAAATAATTGCTTCTAAAAACATATATGGAGTCAGGATTATAATCTATATTTAAAATATGTCTAAATGATGTTTCTAGAGCAGCAACAGTTATGTTTCCAACAGCCAAGTCACTATATAAAGTCATTAATAACAAACTGGAAGCAAACGTAAAATGTTAATGAAATAAATAGCACTTATGAGTGAAAGATGAAGAACACAGACATCCGTCAGTATCATCAATCCTCCGGCCTTCTGTCCTCCTGGCTGCTTTGCTTTGTCGGTGGAAGAGCGAACAGAACAACGTGAACTCCAACAGATCCGGTTCAACTGCATGACTTCACTTCAGCAGCATTCAAAGTTCAACACAATTAAACAATTAAACTTCACCGAACACAAACGTCTCGGGACAAAGTCTCGCCCTCAGGTGAGACACACCTGAGGCAAACAGCTGGTCAATATATAAGTAGAGATAGATTGATCCAAAGCAATCTGTCCAGTACGATGTTTGAAGAACAGTGAGAACAACATTGTGCAACAGGTACTGCTGATGCTTATGAAGCATTGCCTTTGTTCTGTAGTCTCTATGTGAAAAGAAGACTACATTCCAGGTAGGTTGTGATTACGTGGTACAGTGCAAATATTAGGCCCCTCCCCCATCATGGAGCAACACATCTTGTAAGAAAGATGAACCTTTGGAATATCACAGTTGAGCTTTGATGAAGTTCCACCCCTCGTATGACTCACATTAGACAAACCAGAGAACACAGAGTGCAATTCTGTGTAATTGAAAGAGAACCACAGACGGAGAGAGATTTACCTTCATTCTCAACGTCCACTGAGAGCGGACAGGTTCAGGAGGCAAAGCTGGAATACGAAAGAAGAAAAGAAGAAGAAAACAGTTAAGTTTCAAGGTAAGGACGTAAGGAAGTAGATTGGTTGATTAGTTACAGAAAATACAACTGAATATTATGGTTCTCTTTAATAATAAAAGGTCAGGCTGATACTTAAGATCTTCCTTTGTCGTCGTCCTCTATAATCAAATGGACACATTTCGTGGAAAAAAAAACAAGTTGTATTTTTCAAACATAGTCGTGTTGATGTAGCCTAATTTACACTCTGCTCTCTGCCTGCTTTGTTTTCAGCGTTTTACAAACACAATGGCCTCCAGATCAGAGGAGGATCTCTCCTGTTCTGTCTGCCAGGACATCTTCAAGGATCCCGTTGTCCTGTCGTGTAGCCACAGCTTCTGCAGAGACTGTCTGAAGAACTGGTGGGCAGAGAAACAAACACGCGAGTGTCCAGTTTGTAACAGAAGATCATCAAGGACTGACCCACCTGTTAGTTTGGTGATAAAGAACCTGTGTGAGTCCTTCATACGGGAGAGAGATCAGAGAGCTTCAGAGACTCTCTGCAGTCTGCACTCTGAGAAACTCAGACTCTTCTGTCTGGACCATCAGCAGCTGGTGTGTCTCGTCTGCAGAGATTCAAAAACACACATCAACCACACATTCAGACCCATCGAGGAAGTTGTACAGGATCACAAAAAGGAGATCCAGAAATCCCTGAAGCCCTTAAAGGAGAAACTGAAGCTCTTTAAACAAGTTAAAAGAAACTGTGATCAAACAGCAGAACACATTGAGGTCCAGGCCCGACGCACAGAGAGGCAGATTAAGGAGCAGTTTAAGAAGCTTCACCAGTTTCTAGAGGAGGAAGAGGAGGCCAGGATGGCTGCACTGAGGGAGGAAGAGGAGCAGAAGAGTCAGGTGATGAAGGAGAAGATGGAGGCTCTGAGCAGAGAGATAGCAGCTCTTTCAGACACAGTCAGAGCCACAGAGGACGAGCTGAGAGCTGAAGACGTCTCATTCCTGAACAACTACAAGGCTGCAGTGGAAAGAGTCCAGCAGCGCCCCCTGCTGGAGGATCCACAGCTGCTCTCAGGAGCTCTGATAGACGAGGCCAAACACCTGGGCAACCTGACCTACAACATCTGGGACAAGATGAAGGAGATGGTCTCCTACAGTCCTGTGATTCTGGATCCAAACACTGCTCATCCAGACCTCATCCTGTCTGAAGATCTGACCAGTGTGAGACGAGGACAGAGACAGAAGCGTCCTGATAATCCAGAGAGGTTTGATTCCCTTAACCCTGTCCTGGGCTCTGAGGGTTTTAACTCTGGGATTCACAGCTGGGTCGTTGAGGTTGGAGACAGTACATGCTGGTTTCTGGGTGTGGCAAAAGAGTCCGTCAAGAGGAAAGAGATCACGTGGTCTGAAATGTGGAGAATTGGATTCTCTAAAGGGAGTTATAAAGTCTTCTTCCCATCAGCCTCACCGGTCGGTCTCTCAGTGAAGAAGAATCTCCAGAGGATCAGAGTTTTGTTGGAATGGAACAAAGGACATCTGTCGTTCTCTGATGCCGACACTAACACACACATATTCACATTCAAACACAAGTTCACTGAGAAGCTGTTTCCATACTTTGGCAATAGCACTAAATCCCCTATTAGGATTTTACCAGAGTTTGAAGACGATTACAGTTATGATTGATGGTAGGCACATGCAGCATTCAATATCTTAAAGGGAAGTTTACCATGAAATGTAATCTAATGGACTTGTGTTGATTTAGACTTTAAATGAAATGATGATGGGGGGATGTGTTGATTGGTTTGTGATGCTGGTGATTAAGGAACTGATGTCGTTTCTGCTTTTATTCTCACTGTAGGTTGTTGAGTATTGTTTTAATTATTTGAATGAGGTGTCCCACTGTGTCACACATAAGGAGCAGAGATACTCAGAAGTTTAACATTATTGGTCTTTTTTGCATTCAAGTGATTTGAAACATGAAACGTTTACCTTTATTTGTTGAGTGTATTAAGTATCACTAGTGGTGTATAAGTTATATATGAATAAAATCATTGAACTTTCCTCTCAAGATTTAAAAAGTGTGTGTGTGTTTTATCTATGACATCATATGTGATGTCACCAGGAGGCCGTCATCCGATTGGTAGCTGCTGTTTGGTTTTATAGAAACACAGGTAAGAAGAGTCACTGTGCTATGTTTGTCCGCTTAGAATGATGCATCACTTTAAGGGACTGAGTGTGTGTGTGTGTGTGTGTGTGTGTGTGTGAGTGTGTGTGTGTTATTTCACAGACGAGTTTCATCTGATCTGCCTCACCCAACCCACATTAGCTTTCTTGTATTTAATTCTTGCCACTTGCTGAATGAGCCACCAAAACAAACGAGGTAGCTAATAACTGTAGCACATTAAACAACTTTAAAGTTAGTTTTGAACATTTTTACTGTAGATGCCGTGATGCAGTGTCCTTATTCTTCAAGAAGTAATAATAAAACATATGAATCATACATTTAAAATCACTCCTATTTGATTTTTGATTGAGAAAATTATGTTTTTTGTGATTCCAGTTGGACTTTAACAGGTTAAACAGACATAAACCCTGTTCTCTGCCAACCACAGACCGTTTTCTTTGAATGACCTGGAGTTTGGCAACACACACACACACACACACACACACACACACACACACACACACACACACACACACACACACACACACACACACACACACACACACTCACACACACACACACACACACACACTCACACACACACCACACACACACACACACACACACACACACACACACACACACACACACACACACACACACACAGAGCAGCAGATAACACTCTCTTGTGCTGCCTAGACAATGTGAAGCTACTGAGTGTTCGGTGCAGCTGCTGCCATGAGGAACATATACATGTTCTGGTAAAGTTTCGAGCTCATCCCGTGAGCACTGATATGTGTCTTTATGTGTTATTAATCGTAGCGACAGGTGTGCAGCTTTTTCCCAGACAGCCGGTCAATAAACCTCGAACATCGGTATCTGTTCTGACCTCCTCAACAAGCTGCTTTAAGAGAGCTGCATGTGTAATGTAGACATTTTATGACATTTCTGTTGCTACAAACGTCTGACGCTCATGGCAGCGTTTCCTCCATTAAAAAAAACACGCCAGCAAACAAACAGTGAGCCTGAGAGCCATTGTGACTCCTGACCGCATGCAGCAGCAGGAACAAACTCAGCATAAGTGAGTCACATTAAAGGTGAGCTGATAATACGAAGATCAAACACTGTGTGCTCTACCGGCCTGTTATCTGAAGCTAAACAGCGGCAGGATGAAGGCCACAGAAGGCCACAGCCTCCCAGACTCCCAGAGAGGATTATTGCCACAACCATATTTTTTTTTAATATATATATTGAGTATCCCTAGATCTTCAACACATCCAGCTAACATCTGTTACAGCTTTCCTGCTGTGTTGGAGCATCCGGATTGTCTTGACATTGGACAACGTCAACATACATCGTCCCTACATATCTGTAAATGAGAATAAATGCCAAAGGAAAAGTAAAACAAAATGTCCAACGTTCACTTTTGGGTTTTTCTCGCGGGACGTGGACGGCGGTCCCCTTTTCACCGAACCACAAAGCGTCTCAGCATCCCGTCAGTTGCTCTGACCGTCTCATTGGGACTGAGACTCGGTCGAATCTGGTTATTGATTGCTGCTGAACTATTTGACCAAAACAAACGTCTGCTTCTATATTGGTACCGTACGGTATTCATACTTTTACTGCAGAAGAGGAAGTGAGTGCTTCTACATCTGAATAAATCCATGACCTTTGACCTTGACACGTTGCATTATATTACACAGGAACAGAGAGTCGCTCATCAGATTTCCTTTCTGATGAGATCATTCCCTGATTACATTACATGTGTCACACACGCACACACACACACACACACACACACACACACACACACACACACACACACACGCACACACACACACACACACACACACACACAGCTTGTTTTGCAAAGACACACAATAGAACCGATTCTCTTTCATTCATTATCTATACAAACACACACAGTGTCTGTTTTCTCACACACACACACACACACACAGACACACACACACACACACTTCCCGCCAAACCTGTCCTCCGGGGCTGCCGTGCCCCGCAGAGGGCATGCCGACCCTTTCATTTGGCCCTCGCCATGGAAACAATTTGTCTCATGTTGCCGCGGCGCCACGTGGCGGACGACGCTCTGCAAACACAAAACACACTTTGACACACACCTCTGATCCTGACGCTGTTGTACACACACACACACACGCACACGCACACACACACGCACACAAATTACATCACTGAATATGAAATCACTGCTTCATGTGGGCAAATGTAACAACTCTGTTTGTCTTCTGTAAAACATGTTATAGGTTTGAAAGGTGCTATATAAATAAACACGTCTTCTCTCAGCGAACACATCATAAAGTCTGTTGTTAGGCGTCTTGCTGAGCGTGCAGGACAGGTCCTCGTGTTGTGTTCAAAGACAGAAGGACAAAGCAACGTCTCTTTAAAAGGTCAACAACATGAGCTAAGAGTGTTTTCAGCTTCGTGACGAGGAAGTAAACACTCCATCCTTCAGTTTATCACAAACAAACATGGATACAAGGTTGATACTGGACAGAGAAGGAATAAAAAACTGTAATCTGACAAACTTTGTGGATATTATTGGTGAGTTTTTCCCTCTGGCATAAAATGGAAATACTCTAATTAAGTACAAATACCTTGAATTTGCACTTATAAGTAGAGTTTATAGTAAATGTGTATTACCTTCTCTTCTCACCACTAGAGGTCCTCGATGGTTTCAGTTTGGGATGAACTCAAACGGTCTCTCCTCTCTCTCAATCTGTCTTTGTTTGAATTTCTCTCTCCTCCCTCCCCCTCCTCTCTCTCTCTCTCTCTCTCTCTCCCGTCACCTAGTTCTCTCTGATCAGTTGACCGAAAACAAATACCTCTGATCCGTCCAGTAAACAGACGTCATTCTGTTCCAAACTTTCTGCCAAGTTTCTCCTCACTCTGTTTGCTTCCACTGATTTGACTCCGATATTCTTCTTTCAGGACTGCAGAGCGAATGAATGAACGCTCATCTCGTCCAGCTGCTGATTTGGTTTGAAAAGCAGTTCAAACTTGATGACCAGCTGCCCTTTCTTTCAGATTTGGTTAAATAAAACCAACGGACGAGAAGAGCTCAAAGCCTCTGCAGCAGCAGCAGCAGTTACTAAATCACATGAGTAAAGCTTGTTTAATGCAGACTCAGGTGATCCACATTCCTAATTATCTAACTAATGAGATCTCTCCAGAGCCAGATATATCTTCTCCCTCTGTGTCATTGTTGTCCGTTAAAACGATCAAAAACACAATAATGAGACACACTGTTGCACTGAGAGACCAGTTCATCACCATCAACACACAGTGCAGTTTATTTTGACTCAATCACACACACACACACACACACACACACACACACACACACACACACACACACACACACACACACACACACACACACACACACTCACACACACCAAATGTGGATTCATCCGCCGCAGGAAATAGTCCCCAACAAATTTCCTCCTGTCTGTTTGATAAAAACAGAGTGTTTGAAACTAAACTGTACATTTGTGAGTTATTAAAGATTTTCTGTGGGTTTGAGGCTTAGACGAGGAAAAGGAAGGAAAACAAACAAACAAACACATTGTTAGTTTAGTATTCTAATGTAATTTCTTAAGAATAAATTAAATATAACACCAACAAAACAAAAATGCTCTTAGTATGAAAGTTTAGAGAAACAGGAAAAAGTTTACTTTTAGTTTGAAATAATTTTAAAATGTATTTTATTCAGAATTTTTTTATATAACTGTGACATACTGTACATGTTTTGTATTTCCTGAATTTTCTGGGTTTCTCATGAGGCTCAACAAATGAACAGCAGGATGTGCTGCATTGTCATTTCTGGTGCAAATTCTATCCCATAAATATGAATGAATTAGCTAACGTCTCCCTTCTCAGACCAGTTGAATTCATGAGGAGTGTGATATTAGATATGAACAGCATTATGTGATGGCATCAGGATTTTAACAAGGTCAAGATATTTATACATATATAATATATATATAACTCTGTTACCAAGCACTGGTAACATAGACGACAACATAACTGACCTACTTCTAAAATAAATGGCCCACATCATGATGCAGCAGCTTGACAAGCAGTCTGTAATATTTCACTGACTCAACCTTTAAATCTGGAAAACTGAGTGGCCAGATAACACAAATTATGTTGGTAGTACTGGTGTGAATCCCTAAAGATACTGACATGTTATGAAGCCATTTATACACATTTTAAGTTCTCTGTAATCAGGTCAAAACATTACTTTGTCCATTAGATATTTACAGATATGTTACGAGCTGTTCTTTGTGTTTTAGTGCAAGTTAGCAGATGTTAGCATGCGAAGAAACAGAGCTAAGATTGTGAACATGATATCTTAAACTGACACCATTTCTACAAAAATCTAAAACAAACATTGAACCTCAACTTTTATCAATGTTAGCATTGCCTTTATGGGTCTGTTAGCATCTAGCTCAAAGCACCACAGTACGACTTGCAGACTCTTACGGCTTCACACAAACAGACGGCTAATAATCATTGTGAATGGTGCCGCTCACTGAGCTGTTTTAAAAGGCGCCCAGTGCCATCGAAGGGAAAGGTTCAACTTAATGCGAACGTCCTCTGACGCGATACGAGCAACAACCAGGCGAGAGCTCGTTATTATTCCCACAGAAACAGAAGCACAGAGTTGTTTACGTGACGAAAGGAGTGAGGATCTCTTCCAAAACTGGACCGCGATGCCGATCAGTCTTCTCCGCTCGGGCGTCATCGCTTTTAACAAAGCGTACCGACATGTAAAAACAGCCCGCAAATAAGGCTATTCTGTAATGATCAGCTGCCTCATGCACGTGTCCATTCGGAACTGAGTGTGTTGTGAGAGTTATGTACTCAAAGCAACAAACCCATAAATCAAATGCTGCTCCCATGTTGGTAAAACGGGATTAGGAGCATTTCGATTGCCTCTCAATGGCTCTCAACATGTCGGCGACGAGCCAGCGGCTTTGTAGCTAACGGTGCTAATGGTGCTAACTATGGCAAACCTGCTAACAGAGCTAACAGTGTTATATAACCTGTGAGGGGGGGGGGGGGGGGGGGGGACCAGAGGGTTGGTGCTATGCGATGACGTTATCAGCTGTAACCGCTTATTAAAGCACCCGAGGCCGGCCCGGCTATGTCAACAAAGAAAGGTGAAGCTCGGATTACAACACACAAGAGAGAGAGCGACTTCATTCTCTGCTCAGGTGGACATTCCGTCACTATATCGTGACATAAAAATGTATTCAGTAATGTCGGTTACACGATAAGTTTGATAACATTAGCCGCCATTAGCCGCAGGTGGTACCAGACCAAGTGAGTCATAGCTGTATCAAATTTAAAAAGGGTGCATTTTATTTAACATATATTATTATATTAGTGTCAGTGTGTTGTCCCTGAGTCGATGCAAAAATGTTGTTAAAATTGGCTACACGTTCAGTGTTTTCTGTTTCTGTGCACATGTTTCTGCTGCTCTCAGCCTCTTGGTCTCCAGCCCGGCCGCCTGTCTCACAGAGCAGGTTGGGCGTTCGGGGACCACCCTGCTGAAGTTTTGTTCCCGTGTGTTGCCCCGATGACTGCAGCAGCGGTAGTAGTCACGAGGAAGAGCAAAGCCCGCCAAACTTCAGCAGCCAATCGGCAGCCGAGGAGGGAGGGGCCACAGCGAAGCAGCAGGGTAACACAGCCGCTGGGAGAGAGAGTGTGTGTGTGTATGTGGGTGGTCACACACTGCAAAAAATGACACACAGGAGGTCATTTTGTGTCAAGCTACAATGTTTTCACTTTGTGTCGGTGCATTTTCACAGTTCCTGATAAAGTTTGCTCATACTATAACTTACATTTTATTGTATTTGTTTTAAATAAACATCATAAAAATATCACAAATAAAAGTCCTTAAGCATGTTGACATGCCAAATAATGTCATTCATGAGTTGCTCACCTTTTTCTGAAAATTTCAATCACATAAATGACAAGATTATGCCATAAAACTACATAAAGTGAGTGAAAAGTCAGGAAGAGTCTTAAGTTTAAAGGACTTAAACATGTAACCTTTGACCCTGCATGTTGACTGATTTCATCTGCTTCTATTAGATATTTACATCAATTATCTATTTAGTCTGAATGTCTTATAAATTGATTGTTTTTTAGCTTTAGTTCAGCGTTTGGAAAGGTTGTTAGTTTAATTTCCCAAATTTGGACTTCCATCTAAACCTTAACACCTGCTGACAACACACACACACACACACACACACACACACACACACACACACACACACACACACACACACACACACACACACACACAGGACAGGACTAACTTACAGTCCACACTCGTCACTTCTCACAGTGTGTTTGTGTGTTTTCCCGCCACTGAAAAGTTTCTGGAGTCGTGCCAAGAATACGTTCCAGAGAAGGAAGAAGACAGAAAGTCTTTCATTCACAAATGTGAACATGCGCCTGGTATTCACTGTGTGTGTGTGTGTGTGTGTGTGTGTGTGTGTGTGTGTGTGTGTGTGTGTGTTGCCTTTTAGAAGAAAAATGCTCATTGAGTTTCGCCCTCAAGTAAAAACGTGAGTGGACGAGTTGCTTTACATGAGAGAGAGAGTGAGGGAGTGACTGTAGCAGCACATGTGAAGGTTTATTAGAAATACTGCCACACACACACAGACACACAGTTTTTGGGAAATACAGACTTTTTTTGTGTGCAGGAAAAGCTCAACATTTTCCTCTTACAAAAGAATATTAAGACGCATGTTGCTGTAATGAAGCTGAGGGACACTAGCCTCTTCTTCTATTAATACTGGAAATGTTCTCATCAATTTGATCCTAAGCATAAAATATCGGCGAGTGTCCAAGGGGTCTGGAACATCTAGGACCCCTTGGCAACAGGGTAACAAAAAATAATTGACCCTTCGCTAAGCCCCACCCCCAGCTGCACACAGCTTGTGTTGCACACAACACAAGCTCCAAATCCACTAAACCAACCTGAACATGAAGCAAATCTGAAACGATTGCATGGGACTCTTGTTGTCGGACCCTGGTCAGAGTTGGCCGATGCTACGCTATGATTGGCCAGTCAGCATTAGAGGGGCGGGACCTAGCTAAGAGTCAATTAATTTATAGACAACATGAGATCAACTGGTAAACCTGCCAGCTCCTTCACGTAAAAACTAAATAAAAATTATACTTTAAAAAACTAAATAATAATTTTACACCCACAACCAAGAATGTATGCAGTAGCTTGGAACTGTGTGTGTGTGTGTGTGCGTTCGTGTCCTTGTAAAATAACACCACCTTGTACGAGTTCTCAGTAGCAACATGTTGTTGAGCTCACATGTTCATGTTCACACACTGGCCCTCACACACACACACACACACACACACACTCACACACACACACGCACACACACACACACACACATGCACTTTTAAGGTTTAACCGATGCTTGGGGTGTCACACATGCTGCTGAGCAGCTTTAAATAAACCTGAATGAGTTTGTGTGACTTACACAACTTAATGTAACTTAGAGTGCGTCACATGGGACCACACAGTCTGCTTTAGGTCATGTAAGTCATCTTATTTTGGGAGACAACACTAAAAGTCTGTCGCAATCGTGGTGAAAGTAAATCTGGTGTTTATTCTACACTTTAAGTTTACTAATTCTGGTATAAAGTGGCTCCAACAGAAGTCACATCTGTGAGTTCTTCATGTCAAACGACGTCTAACTGATAAAATGTGAATCACATCGTACTGTAACGTTTGTCAACTATCACAGCAGCCGACTATGAAGAAAATATTCAACTTAACTTCAGTTAACTCCTAGTTTTAAGGCAGCGGGGGAACGTTTTTTTAAAATTGAATCAGACTGAATGTTTAACAGTGAAGCACCAGGTGTAGTCAATCGTTATTTTTTATTATTTCCGCCTCGTGAAACTGGGCCTGCATCTTAAAAAGCAATAAAGCAGACTAAATGAATAACTTTTACTTGACACTAAGAGCACCTTAAAGACACAGTAAAACAAAAACAGAGGAAATACGATGAATTTACCTTTGAAATAATCTCTTCAAATATTAAAATAGCGGATTAACAGTGAGGGCGAGGCGGCAAAGTAACTGTAAATCCACCGCTGCATTGATGTCGAAATTATACAGTTTTCCACTGTTTTGTGTGAATCTATAGCAGGAAGGAGCTGACGGTAAAAAGCAGTGAATGAGGAACGAATGAGGAAGTCATGTTGGGAATGTGAAGCAACAGAAGAGGTTCGTGTTTCTGCAAAGAAACGCAAAGAGGAAGCTCGAGCTCGGGTTAAGAAAGTCTCAAGCAGCACAGCGTCAACGGTTTAACTGAGCTGCAACAGGGTTCAACTGTGAACACATGGAGGGATCGGCTGTACGGGAGGGAAGAGAGAGGGGAGAGGGAGAGGAGAGGGAGAGAAGAGAGAGGGAAGAGAGAGGGGAGAGAGAGGGAAGAGAGAGGGGAGAGAGAGGGAAGAGAGAGAGGAGAGAGAGAGAGGGAAGAGAGAGGGAAGAGAGAGGGAAGAGAGAGGGGAGAGGGAGAGGAGAGGGAGAGAAGAGAGAGGGAAGAGAGAGGGGAGAGGGAGAGGAGAGGGAGAGAAGAGAGAGGGAAGAGAGAGGGGAGAGAGAGGGAAGAGAGAGGGGAGAGAGAGGGAAGAGAGAGAGGAGAGAGAGAGAGGGAAGAGAGAGGGAAGAGAGAGGGAAGAGAGAGGGAAGAGGGAGAGAAGAGAGAGGGGAGAGGGAGAGGGGAGAGAGGGGAGAGAGAGGAGAGAGAGGGAAGAGAGAGAGGAGGAGAGAAGAGAGAGAGAAGAGAGAGAAGAGAGAGGGAAGAGAGAGAAGAGAGAGAGGAGAGAAGAGAGAGAGAAGAGAGAGGGAAGAGAGAGAAGAGAGAGAGGAGGAGAGAAGAGAGAGAAGAGAGAGGAGAGAGAAGAGAGAGGAGAGAGGAGAGAGAAGAGAGAGAAGAGAGAGGAGAGAGAAGAGAGAGAGAAGAGAGAGAGAAGATAGAGAGAAGAGAGAGAGAAGAGAGAGGGAAGGGTCGTGTGTTAACAGGTTTCATGTCGAGGGGAGACAGAAGAGCAACACAAACATGTGTCATGTGTTGTAATAGTTATTGACGTTTGTAGAGCAGCTCTGACTGAACCCTGAACTCTGATGACTCTTCACTTCCAGAACAGCTGATCAGAGTTAGTCCTGAGTTAAGTGGTCAGGCTGGTCTGTCATATCTAAGTCTTAGATATTCTACGTAGTTATATCGTACTGTATCCACGTAATCAGGAACAAGGAAGCATAAAGACAGCGAAAGGCCACACAGGGAGGTGGGGAGTGGGAGTGGAGGGGTCCAACAAACAGCCATCGTTCTCCCACGAGACCGCTGTTCCATCCCCGTCTGACACCAGAAGGCATCGTCGATTTATTTCTCACGTAACTTGCGGAGTTATTTTAACCCAAACGACGAACTTTGACACGTTTTACTTGCTTTTGTGGTAAAACGCACAAAAAAAATCAGGAGTAACTTTTTCGTGAGATATCATATGAACCGTGAACACGTGTGTGTGTGTGTGTGTGTGTGTGTGTGTGTGTGTGTGTGTGGTAAACGATGAAGAGCCGACATCAATGGAGCTACAATACTACGATTCACTGCGGCAATTAAATTTGATTCTAATACATTTTCTTCATACAGCCTAATATCATGAATCACACATGTGTCTGTAAAAATAACGAGGGAATAAACGTCCTGGAGAGCAACAGAGGAGGGAACGAATAGATGTCGTGTGTACAGATCATACAATTACAACAGAGTCAATCCATATGACAGAAATGATTCATGTATTGAGTAACAGCAGGAGCAATAATAGAAAAACAATGACTTGTAATAACGGCAGCAGTGGATATAGTAACAATATTATATAATATTATAATAGATTAATGATAATAAAAACTGTAATAGTAACAGAAATGTGACTAAATCACACACACACACACACACACACACACACCTGCATCAACACGTGGAAAATTTCAGAACACGAGTAACAAAAGCAAATATTTGCACATCGAACACACACACACACACACACACACACACACACACACACACACACACAGTGTGATGCTGAAGGGCTTCACGAGATCTCGGACTCTACAAGCAGAGACACGTCATCTACTGAGGTCACCCATCTGTTCCTCTGCCCAACATTCACACCACGTGGAGGAGTCCCAACACACACAGCAGAAAACTAAAATAAACTATTCCTCTAGAGAGACATGAACTAATC
>JAVDOI010000497.1:0-2500 GCA_032191485.1 Leptoclinus maculatus
ATAAGGAGGTGTGGAGGAGATGTGGAGGATGTGGTCCCGCTGAAAGCTCCGGCGAGGGACATGAAGCCGCTCGGTGTGATGACGCAGCTGCTCATGACGTCACCGCTGCAGACCTGTCCGGTACCGGAGAGGAGGAGGAGGGGGGGGGGGTACCGGGTGGGTCCAGTTTGAGTGGAGCTACGTCCAGACCCCCTACGTCTTCGCCACCTGGCTCCTGGTGTGCCAGTGTGGCCAAGATCTGTAAGTCCCCTCTATGTGTGTGTGTGTGGTGTACTACCGGACCAGTACTCAGACCGGTACCTGTATACTGGTCTAAGTATGAACCGGACCAGACCGGGAGTCGGTACCAGGATCCGAGGTTCGGTGATGTAATTCTGATAGTTTGATGAGTCGGGGGAAGGAAAAGTCTGAGTTCTTAAAAAAAAGAAAAAAGGAAGAAAGACTGGAGACAGGTAATGGTCTCTGGTACTGGTCTCTGTTTAGACTGGTCTCTGGTACTGGTCTCTGGGTACTGGTCTCTGTTAGTACTGGTCTGCTAGGTTACAGGGTCTCTCTGTTAGTCTGGTCTCTGTTAGTACTGGTTCTCTGTAGTACTTGGGCTCTGTTAGTTACTTGGTTCTCGTGTTAGTACTGGTCTCTGGTAGGCACTGGGTCTTTGTTAGTACTGGTCATCTGGTACTGGTCTCTGTTAGTACTGTGCTCTGGTGACTGGGCTCTGTTAGTACTGGTCTCTGGTACTGGTCGCTGTTATGTACTGGTCTCTGGTACTGGGTCTCGGTGATAGGTACTAGGTCTCTTGGTAATGGGTCTCTGTTAGTACTGGTCTCGGTGGTACTGGGTCTCTGGTTAGTAGCCGTGTAGTCTGTGTATACTGGTCTCTGTCAGGTACTGGGTACAGTAAGTAGACCATCGTACAGTGGACCTCCTGGTGAGATCCTGGGACTTGGTTTTCATATTTCAGAAGTCAGATTTAGGTTAATTATTCTATTGATAAAACAAATAAATAAATAATATAGTTATTAATATAATAACCTTTAAATTCAAAAATGAATAAAAGTTATGATGAGGTCATGACTATGACGTCATAGAAAGAGGTTGAACCAGAGAAACGTCTCTTCATGGATCTATGAACGTAACCATTGAGCGGTGAACATGTTTCTAGTGGTAGGGGCCTGTGTCACAGTCCAATCAATGTCAGCAAACATCCAGAATGATTTAATGCAGTACAAATTAGTGTATCAAACATGTATTGACTACTTTACAGTTAAATACTTTAAGCCAGTTATTCCAACGACGAAAAAAAAGCAGTAATAACACTTTGACAAACCGTCAGAGACATCTTACTTAATGTCCCCTCACAGGGACATTCAGTATATACACAATTAATATATATATAGTATCATATAATTATTAATAAATCACACACACAAATATGGCACACACACTCACAACTGACACACACACATATATATATTATATAGTATATATATATAATTTATATGCCATTTCTCAGACTAGGTGCTTCATGTCCCTCTCTCCCTACTGTCGCATAGCTGGTTGCTGTCGTCCGTTGTTTATAAAAGATAATATAGTTATTATCATGACGTCCATCCAGCGAGTCAAAACATGTCTGGAGTGTACAGAGCTAGTAGAGAAGCTGTCATGGTGCTGCTTCTCTTTCCTGTCTAGGTCTGCTGTCTGAGTGTGAGAGTCAGGCTGATCTGGGATCACTTCTTTCAGTAGTTTCTCTGACTCTCACTTTTCGTCCTCTCAAACGGTCTTGGAGGTATGCAGTGCTCATCCTGTAGAGACTTCTCCTAGACGAGAGTCGCGCAGCTTGGGGGCAGCAATGAAATCTGCCCCAAGCTGAAATCTATTGTGAGTGACGCTGGCATTGGCTGAGAGTGGTATGTCACTCATTTAGATCGTGTAGTCACATTAAAGCATCATTGGCTAAACTGATTCATATGACCCCGCCTGACTTGGGGCAGTTTCTTCCAGCGCATCCCCAGCAGCTGAGACGTGCACACGAGAGAGGGACGAGTCAGGAAAAAGCTAGTATTATCACACAGATATCATATTTGTACACATATTACTGGGTGATTCTGTGTTTCAAAAACACAAATATTGTCATTTTGTATAGGATTATTATTATTATTTATTATTTTTTTATGTTTGTATTTGGTTGTAGTCTCTAGGGGGGCGCGCCTAAGCGCCCTCTATGGAGCGAGCAGCGCATCTGGAACTTAACTCTTTTTTTTCACACAGAGTGTAGTCTCTTATCTAATAAAACATGCTTTCATTCGTGCGCGAGCGATGAATAAATAATATAAATCATAAATATAACTTACTTTCATATTTCTTTCAGAGGGCAGAAGAAAAGTCGGATTTTTATACGTGAATCAACTTAAAGAACAGTCTGATCCTGGTAAAACCGAACCAGGCTAAACCAGAGCAGACTAGTACCAGACCAGACTCTTGTTTCCTCTCCTCTCTTTAA